>CAUYSK010014790.1:0-10113 GCA_963575035.1 Avahi laniger | reverse complement strand
AAAAGAATCTTTCCTCCTCATGATTTCTAATTGCTAATTATTCAATATTCTCTTTCTTGTTAAGTTTTAACATACCACATGTTCCATTTAAATAAGAGCATTAAAATATTGCTCAAATTAATTTAAGTGAAACTAGTACTTCGGCTAACTCTTGGTTTAATGATGGTGCTTCTGACCTCTTCTTGTTGAGAATGTAGGAGCCTCTCAACTATCCTTATTAATGAACAATTTGGTGGTTACAGGAATATAAAACAGAATTCACAATTGATACATGCCCACTATGTTTCTACTTGGCTAATAACTTTATGCAAGTAGGAAGGTTTTTTAGTTTACTTTGGAAAAATAATCTGAAACCATCTTTCTTTTGAGCTCTGTACTATCGCAACCTAATAAAAAGGCAAGAGTAGACACCCTATAAAGAGAAGAGAAAGCAGCAAAGCAGACCTATTCAGTCCCACTCAGTCTATGGGACTAATGTTGAGGGAGGATGTAATGACTGCCTAGTAGCATCGCCTGGGACCTTTTATAAACCCAGGATATGCTCAGACCAATTACCTCAGCATCTCTGGGCATGGCCTTAGGCAGCAGTGCTTTTAAAATTCCCCAGGTGATTCCAATGTGCACCCAAGTCTATGAATCACTGGTTTAGTGACTCCACTGAGCTTGGGAACTCTCATCTGATGGGAAATAGATCCCACAGCCTGCAAGCACTTTGCTGAAAACAGCTGTTCCCAATAAAAGCATGCAAATTCTCAACGTCAATGTCACCAGAAACACAAGAGGTCTAGGAGTTACAATTTATCCCTTGAAAGTATTTGAACAAACCACTCAAGGGTACCAAGGTTTGAAGTTGTAAGGTTGCTCCTTGCGGCATGTTTCTGTAATAGCAATTGCATGTCCATAGAGGACTAGTTAAGTGGTGGTCAACTTCAGAATATGTAGCTATTAAGAAATAGAGTACTGACATTTACTGAGTACCAACCATGTGCCTGGCACCGTTCCCGGAACTCAGAATTCATCAGAGTTCCCTGCAAAGATCCTTGCCCTTGGGAAGCTTATGTTCTAGGCAAGGCCAGCTACATTACTGGCAGGACCCAGTGCAGATTGAAAATGTGCGGCTCCTTGTTCAAAAATTACTAAAAATTCAAGAATGTGCTAGCAGAGCATTAAACCAAACAAAGAGCCCTTCTAGTGTGCCTGCACAGGTTGCATGTCCACAAAGCTGGCGCTGATGCTAGAGGAGGGAGACAGGTGATTGACAATAGAGACAATGAGTAAGCATGTAAATTACGCCGCAGGTGAGAAGGTGGTAAGTGCTATGGAGGGAAAAAGAGTAGAACAGAGGAATAAGTTGCAATTTTAAATAGGGTGGTCAGGGTAGGATGCCTTGGAAGAAGGAGATTTGAGCAGGAATTTGAATAAAGCGAGGGTGTCAGCCGTGATATCTGGGGAAAGAGCATTCCAGGCAGGGCGGCCAGCTAGAGCAGAGCCCCTAAGGCAGGGAGTGTGGCCGAATGTGCTGGAGCAGTCAGTGGGAAAGCAGTCAGAGAGGAAAGGAGGGGCCGCATCACGTGGGGCCTCAGAACCTACTGTAAGGACTTTGACCTTTCACTTGACATTTTAAAAGAATTACTTTAGCCACTACAGGGAGAAGAATCTGTAGGTGAGTTAAAGGCAAAGGCAGGGAGAACTGTGAGGAGCTACTGCAGTAATCCAAGAGAGGAGGAGAAGGCAGAATGGGAATGCAGTCTATGAGGTTTTATTTTAATGTGTATGTATGTATCATATATACATATATGTTCCTAACTTGGAAAAATATCTACACTACATAAGATCAAGGAACAGTTCATAAAACAGTAAGGCCTTAATGACCCATTTTTTTCATAGAAATAAAACCATATATATGTAGAAAAGATCAGGAATGTCACGAACCAAGCTGTTAATAATAGTTACTTCTGTGCATTGGCGTCGACAGGTGGCGAGGAAGAATGTCACTTTTTATTATATACTCTCCTGAAATGCTTGAGTCTTTTATTACAAGTATGCATCTGTTTTGTAAATTAAAAAAAAAAAAACAAAAAACAAACACTGCTCTTCAAGGCTGGCGTGGTGGCTCACGCCTGTAATCCTAGCCTTCTGGGAGGCCGAGGCGGGCGGATTGTTTGAGCTCAGGAGTTCGAGACCAGCCTGAGCAAGAGCGAGACCCCGTCTCTTCTAAAAAAAAAAAAATAGAAAGAAATTATCTGGACAACTAAAAACATATAGAAAAAATTAGCTGGGCATGGTGGCGCATGCCTGTAGTCCCAGCTACTCGGGAAGCTGAGGCAGTAGGATCGCCTGAGCCCAGGAGTCTGAGGTTGCTGTGAGCTAGGCTGACGCCACAGCACTCATTCTAGCTAGGGCAACAGAGTGAGACTCTGTCTCAAAAAAAACAAAAAAAAAAAAACACTGCTCTTCAAGTTGGGGTAGCATGGGAGTGGTTCCTTTCTTAACACTCGAACGTGGGGAATGCCTGGCAGAGACTGGGTAATGCCTAAACAGGCTTCTGTAGTTTAACATGTGGGCAACCTCAAAAAAAAAAAAAAAAGTGAAAACAGGATTACAAGGTTAATGAGGCGGGGATTTGTAAACCCGGAGAAAATCAGGTAAAATAGTAAATGATGGACCTTACCTAATTGAAGAAATCACATACAAAGTGTTCCATGCGTATGAATAAAGGTATGGCAGAGAGAAGAAGGATTTAGGTTGGAAAGAAAATGAACCTTCCCATAACAGGTTGGTAAACGTGGGCCAGTGGACTTTAGAACCATGAGCACGCGTGGGTGACCTAAGAGGGGTTTTCAGGGTAAGCGGTGCAGCCTGGATAGCATCAGTGCCTAACTGGATTTCCTGCTCTCCGTGGTACCGGAAGCCCATCTTTCTCCAACTTAAACCAGAGACGGTCACCACCACTGTCCCTCAGCACACATACACAGCTCACTTTACAGTGTTCTTCTGCTATTTTGAAGTCTAAAATTTGGGACAAGGCTAACCTGGCCCTTCGTGGTGCAACCCTTGCATTTTGGACCACACTCCCTCGCAGCTGGGTCTGTCCCAGCCTGCACTGTGCTCTTTTTTTTTTTTTTTTTTTAACTGGTTAACTCCTTCTCTTCCTCCTGATCTCAGTTGAATTATAACCTTCCTCAATTTGGCTAAGTCTATTAATTACAACCTAGGATCCTGTGCCTCTGCTTGGTATTGGTTTATATGCACTTGTCTATCGTTCCCCACCCTAAGCTCTTGAGATCCAGGTATTTCTAGCCCACCATGCACCTGGCACAGAGCTGGTCTTCAATAAATTTGTTGAGGAAATGAGTAATTGAGAAGCAAGCCTTGCTTATTACACATAGTAGCAGCCTTTCCGAGCTCTTGTCCCTTCAATTCTACAATCCCATGAGATCAAAGAGAGTTTGTTTTCTGAGGGATAAATATACCTAAAAGCACAGTGCTTACTGGAGTGGTGTTTAGGGCCCCAGGCTGTGTGGACCATTCCTTTATTTCCTCCAGAGACACAACAATGAAGACTTCCCAGTCAGGTGGAAAGGTGATGCCGTCAAGGACGGCAGTCACATACGACACGTGAGTATTCACCGTGTAAGGAGCGGTTAATACCACCTTGCTCGGATCCATGTACTTTCAAAGAGATCTTGTACTTTGGTTCCAGTGAACACCTAATGTCTGCACTAATGAAGTAAAACCACACTCCTGCCCTGACGATGACCGCGAAGCAGAAGTACGTCGCTGGGGGAAAGTAGTCAAAATTTTTTCACAGAAGGTCCACCCTGCAAAAACACCCCATACAATGTGTTGGAGCGAGCCGGCTTTGTCACTTCCCTACTTACAAGCTATAATGAGGTGTGTTCCAGAAGCACTCGGACCTTATTGTGCTGAATATCTACTATGCTGATGGTGTTGCCTTATTATAAGAAAAATCACTTGGAGAAACACAAAAGGGCTCTTCCTTTCACAGTTAATGCAGGTGGGGCCCGGACAGCTCACCAGCAGGAAAAATCCTGACAGCTGTAACCGATTCTCAGCACGTTTAGCATGGCTACTTATGGCAGGCAAAGAACCTGCAGGACATGAGGGCTTTACAAACGACTTCTGAAAGACAACAATTGATAGTAGGAGAATGTACTTTGAATGCATTCTTTTTGATTCTAACTAATGCCATTTACTTCTGTAACTGTGCTTGTTTTTAGTTGTTAAATATAAGAGTAAGAGCAGGAGTAACTCCATGACAGGTTATGCCTCAGCATAATGCCCAGTGCCGGGAGTATGAAATAGAGACACCAGGAATAACCACAAAAACCACAAACAAGAGAGAGCTGATCAGAAAAAAACATACCACCAGCTTACCACATTAGGGCATTGTGGCTGCTGTTGACCAGCATTCTTGGTCAACTGGCGCCGGCGCGAAAATTGAAAATCTCAAGGCTTGGGGCCACCCAATCAGGAGTCAAAACAATCCTCCACTTTCAAAGGAACCAATGGACAAAGGGGGAAGGGGGATGGTATGCCCAGCGTGTCGTGTGCCACCGGTGTGTCATGTGCAAAAGAAAGTAGAAAAGCTTTACTTTTACCCCGGGGTGGGGTCCTGATTCATAGGGAGGCCACTGCGTTGGTGCTCTGGGACTTGGACCCTAGCACGAGCTAGCCAATAAACTCCTTTGCCATTTGCAGCCTTGGTGACTCTGCCTCTCTGTTCCTGGGGCTGAGGGGAACCGGCTCTAACACTTCAATAGTTGGCTAAGCCAGGGACCACCTCAACAAAAGAGATACTAGGGAGGTGAGCAGTGTCCAAATTACCATCTTGGTGACAAAGCAGAATACACAACAGATAGATTGTAGGAAGGCTTACTAGTAAACATAACAGCATTTGGGATGCCCAAGAGCTTGGGTTCTATAGGAAAACCCCAAGGACCAAGTCATACAAAGGAACAACCCAAAAACTGGGAAAGAAATTGTAAAGTTATTTGAAACTGCCTGATCAATCCAGATGTATGTTGGATTATTCAAGAATGGGTTAACTTTTTCATCTAGTGTAACTTTGGAGTATGTCTACCTCCGTAGACATATCTCTGTCCAAAAGTTATGTTTTGAGACTATTTTTGTCTCAACTTTCATAGCACAGCATTTTGGTTTCATATTTCAAAACAATGGTCAATGTAATTATATGTGTTGAATAGCATGAGCCATACTATTTTGTTAACTTTATAATAAAAATAAAAGACCTTCTTCCCCATTTTAATAGTGAGAAAATATTTTTCTTCATTTTGATTAGAAAATAAACCAAGAGTAGGATACTCACTGCCATGCAGAAAAATCCTCAATAAAAAAAGGTTTTTGTCATTTACTGAGGACTCTTCTGATTGCCAGAGATGGGCTAAGCACTTTGCACTTTTATGCTCCTTTATAGACAAGGAAACTGAGGCTTCAACAGAGGTTAAGGAATGTGCCCAAGAATCACACGGGAAGTGATGAAACTTGGCCTGGCAGGGTTTGCTTTATTACCAGGGCTCTATGCTGTACTGTGCTGCTCAAACTTTCCAGTGCGTATGAATTAGCTGAGGATCTTGTTAAACACACATTCTGATTCAGTAGGTCTGCAGTGGGGCCTGAGATTCTGCATTTCTAACAAGCTCCCCAGTGATGAAGAGGCAGCTGGTCCGCAGGCAGCACTTTGAGTAGCAAGGCACTACACCACTGCAAAGGCATAGCTCTTTCTCTTTCAGCACAATGGTATTACAACGAGTTGGAGTCAGGTGCCTTCAGCTGACTACCTGACCCTGATACACTTGAGACAACAAGGAAACAAGGAAGATATCAATCCAGAAGCAATAGTGGTTATGGAATGCATACATTTCCATGTATTTTTACAGTAAAAATGCATTAAAAAATCTTTCACAAAAGAAACTTAAAAAATACAAGTAGGGTGTTGAGTCCCCCCCCAACATTCTTTCAGGCATCAGCTGTGTAATGGAGGGGAATTTGATTGATTTGAATGATTTGATTTAATCATACAAAATACTCATCCATCAACTCTCACCAAGACATTTACATGAAGTGGGGGGATAAGGAAAGTAGGCTCACAAGGATCAGTTTCCAACGTAAGGTTACAGTAGTTCAAATAAGACTGTATCTTTCTGCTTAATGCATAGTCCCTGTGCAGTATGATACTTCCAAAGCAAATCTGGTGTGTGGAATTCAGGTGAAATCGCCAGATCAAAAGTCTTCACGGACTGAGACAAGCCCAGGTGGGTAGAACACAGATTTTAAAATGTCAAATATCATTTCTTACAAGAAAGACATCAAGATGTTAACTTCAGGATGCACTCCAAAGATCCACTCTGATTGCATTTATTTAAAACTCTGGACCACAAATGAGAGCATCAGTCAATCAACCTCACAGATTTTGCTAGAACTAGTGCTAGCAGTGGAGCCTTAGGAATAAAATCTCCAAGTTGGCTCTTAAGAACTTGATGAAAAAGAACATCATTATTCAGTTGTACTCTTCCTCAGCCTTACTACTACAGCTCAATGTATGCTTTGTATGGAAAACTTTAATAATAAAAATAGCATTCACAGACTTTTTCCTTTGTAGCTACAGAATGTACATTGTGTCTGTTCCAGGAAAGTAGCTTGTTTTATAAATGTCCACACAACTATAGCTACTCATTCTAATGTTACGTATAAACCCATAAGTCAAATAAAGCTATGAACAATGTAATATGTATATATGCATAGTGTTTTATAAAAAGATTGGCCCACATACTGCTTTTCATCAATACAGAAAGAGCATTAAGTCCATAGCACACTGCAAGAAATAAATGAGTGAAGAACAGAGAATGCAAACAAGTGCTTAATAATTCACAAGCAGGCTCACCATGGAGGAAATGATGATATTCAAACCAACTAAAGCTTTAGAGAATTACTTATATAGTCTCCCATTTTAAAACAACTTTACATACCTGATTTAGTTTACATTAAAATATACCCCCATGAATCAATTTGTTCCATATTCAGAAATATAAACACATATCACATTCCTCACAGCTAAATTTTTGTCATAAATTCTCTTTTATACAAGGAAAAAAGGCAACAGTTGTTTTTTTTTTTTTCCAACAGGCTCTGTTAGTTACAATTTTTTAACTCTGTACACACAATGATTGGCTGGTTTTATGTCTTTTTTTTTCTTTTTCTTTTTTTTTTTTTACAGTACCATGGGAACAACAGTGATTGACTTGCAAAGTTTTGTGTCTGTATGGAAGATGCAAAACAGTACTACGGAAATACACAATGCACTGTAAGCAGCGGTTTGCTGTAGTGGTCCAACAGGTACAAGCAAACGTTTTGGCTCAGCTAGGCAGTAATCCATTTAAACCACATCCCGGGGCTACGGCCGACCCAACCACACCTCCTGCGCGATCAAAAAGAATGGGTCTTTGTAAAAAGAGAAATGGTTATGTTTTGTGCTGCTGTCCAAAGACTCAAAAGACAGAGTCATGAGGCAGAAGTTTCCCAACCAGATCTAGAATCACTGGGATCACTTCCTTCCTTCCCCTTCAAGCAACCTAGAGACTTTATGGTTTCAAAGTGAAATTGGCATTTCTAAGAATGAGCACCCCCAACGCTCACTTTTTAAAGTATCAACAGAGAGGTTCCTTTCACCAAGGCTCATTCCTTCCTCCCCAGTTTGGCAAAGGGCAACCGTGGGCTTATGCTAAAAAAGGGGAACACACTTTCGATATTGGGCATCTTATGTCTCCCTCACACTGGGCGCATTGTTCCCCATTCCATCTAGTATTCAGCCTCAAATCAGACAACACAGAAGTTGTTTGTTGTCTGTTCCTTCTAGTAGTTGAGCAAAGCAGTGGTGGCATTGCCTTACGTGAGATCTTATTAGACGTTGGAGTTGTTGAAGAACCTGTCTGTGCTTGGGCTGTATTTGGGTAATGGTGGCCAACTATCTTGTCTCTGTGCTTTTCTGGGCCAGGGAGAGTACAAACTGTCTTCTGAACCAACTATAACTCAAGCATATAAAATTTCTTTGTGCTGCGTAGTTTAGCTATAAATATCCTTCATTTGCAATAGTAGTCTCGTCATACAGTTTGTTTAATTTTAGGATCACTGGCAATCCTAATTCATCCCAAAGAGTCCTCAGCTTTTACAAATAGAACTTTGCCTTTTTGCTCTTTGCTTTTAAGAAAAACTCCTGACTACAGTACAGCACTACATCACTACATAACAGTCTATATCAAATTAATTAAACTTAATAATTTCCCTTAGAGAAAATGATCAACAGCCCCATTTAACCAGGAGAGAAAAAGATTGCCCAAAAAAGGGAACAATTTTTGACAATTCTACAGTTTACGTAGAAACAAAATTTATATCCCTTTGGGCCAGCATTTGGCAAATAATTTCCAAAAAAGTATGCATTTAAAAATACTTTCTTTAATATTATACATCAGGCACAACACTTTTCGTATATATTTTTTCTTATAAGATTTCAAATGCATAAAATGTTTGTTGCTATTCAGAGGATCATCAGGTGTCAGATGCTTCACTTAGGTAAGAGACTAAATTATCTCAGGTTTGTGACCTTAGAACCTTTGACACGGTAAAGGCTGGAATGTGATTCAGGGTCTCAGATACTGAGGTCGGTGCTACATTCTTTGTAAGGTCGCCTCCTCTGCTCCGGGGCATGTCTGGAACTTCTGCCGGCATCCTGTTTCTGACTGGCGTCTTCCCTTTCTCGGTGGCTGACTTTGTCCTCCCTGCTCTTTTTGTCCAGGGACCGCTCTCTCCTGCGCTCGGGGGACCGCGCGCGCCTGCGGTCAGTGGACTTGGCCCTCCTCTCGGGGGAGCCGCCTCTCCTCCGCTCCGGAGACCTCTGGTCCAGGAGTCTTTCGAGGGACCGTCTCCGACGGCTGGGCGAGCCGTCGCGCCGGCGGGTGGGGGACCGTTCTCGCCTCCTCTCCGGAGAAACCTCCCTTCTCTTCTCCTGCTTCTCCCTCCGCTCCAGAGTGTTGTCGGCGCTCCGGGTGCCTTCCCTGCGCTTCTCCGGGGAGCGCCCCTTGGGCCCGTTGGTGGCCGTGCGCTCGGCCTGCGCGTCTCTGCGCCCCTCGGGCGCCCGCTCCTTGGGCCGGCATGCCCCGCCGTCGGCTTTGCGAGGAGTTCCGTTCCAGGTGTGGTGTTCGTTGGCTTGTCTGCTGTACTCTCTGCTGCCCTTCGCCTCTCTCACGTGTGCCCGCTTTTCCCCATGCTGTGATGATTTGTGAAGATCGGGTGGGTAGCTGGACTCCGGCGAGGGATGCTGCCGGCGGCCGCCGGGCACGGCCCTCACTTCCGGAACACCTTGTGGCCCGGCGGAGGGGCCGCTGCGGTCGCTGCTGGGGTCTGCGAGGGAGATAAACGAGAGCAGCCGTTTGGTACCAAGGCCCCTCGGCTCCTGTCCCCACGCCCACCCGCTCTCATTAGTTACGACAAACAGTTAAAGCAGTCAGAATCAAAGCCAACTGAATCTTGGTTAATAACTGCAACTAGTTAAGGTTAACAACCAGTACTTGTGGCTTTCAGGATCTAGCTGACTGTTCTCTATACTCAAGACATAGATCATTAAAGAACGTATACAATCAGTCATGACTTTAGTCTTTAAAGGCACAACCCAAATAGTCTGTCTAGAAATAGCAAAACTCCCCCTCCCGACTCCCCCCTCCTCTCTCCCCACCCACCAATCCTTCTCCCCTGACCCACCTCTCCCCCACCCCAAGAAAGAAAATATTCCTTCCCTTAAAGAATACTTGTTTTGCATGTGCTTAAAAATAATCTGGAGTATTGATCTGGAGGGGCAGGAGGAAAGAGTCTGTATCTCATCTGGACGGTGATTAAATGGGCGTGTATGGAGGTGAAAAATCTGTACTATATACTCAGGCCTTACACCTTGTGCTGTATGCACAGTGTGCTTCTATTTTAAAATATAATGCAGGGTGGTTGGCAAAGAGCCACATGGAGGCAACATGCTGGCCAGTTGTTAATGACGGGCAAATGTGGCACGTTCGTGAGGGCTCATTC
>CAUYSK010014788.1:0-27768 GCA_963575035.1 Avahi laniger | reverse complement strand
GGGCGCGGCTGACCCGCGCTGCACTTCCTTTTGTCCCACTCCCTCCGGGTGTTTCTACAGTTCTCCTTACTTTATCAGCGCCGCTGTTTGTCCCTCGCTGCTGCTTTGCAGTTTCGCACAGCCGATCCTGTGGGAGAGCGCCTCACTCGCGTGTGGGTGTCCGTGTTCTTCACCTCCCGCTGTGGGAGCAGAGAGCCAGGAGGTCTCCCCTAATCCGCCATTTTCCCTCCTCTAAAGACAAATATCTTGCCTTTATTCTCTAATGGCATCCCGACATTCAAATAAGGTGCAATTTAATACATTAATGATCAGTAGATTTTATTTCCATGAGATTATTTTCATGAAAACAGGAACGCGTATAGCTGGTATACCGCATTGTCCGTAGTGACAAGCACAGTTCCTGGAAATATGGGCAGCACTCAAGTATCATCCAAGACATGATGCATCTGGAAGAGCACGGTCTTTAGAACTGGATAGACCTGGTTTGAATTCCCACTGTGCCACTTACAGTCTGTGTGAGCAATTTACTTGACCTGACATAACTTCAATTTCCTCATCAATTAAGAAAGGAATAATAATATCCATGTTAAGTGGTAATGATAATATCTCAGATGTCATGTGAAAATGTGCCTGCTACAACGTAAATAACAATTACATAATATTTAACTATTAACTAATATTATACATAGTAGCAATATTTCTTATTTTGCAGTGAGTGAAAAATTCAGTCTAAAATCTAGGCCCACCGCCTACTACATAAATATGTAACTTTTGGCAATTTTCCAAAATGCCCCAAATCCCAATTTATATATTTATAAATGAGCACAAAATTGTCCATCTCATAGAAGTGTAAGAATTCATTTTGATGTATGTAAAATGTGATTGAACATAACAGGTGCTCAATAAAAGTCATCTATCATTAACAAGAGGAGAAATAGAACTAGAATTAAAATTAAGATTTGTATAAAGGGATAGGCAGATCTGTGTGCACTCCTCATTAGTCTAAAAGAATGATTCATTTTAGTTAATTTTAAAGGATATATCTACACATAAATGTGCATATATTATGCATATGTATGTATACATATCCACAAGAAATTTAAGTATTTTTTTATATTAGCTTCTAACTACTTCAACAGAATCAAACCCAGTACATGCAATGCCAATTAACTGCCTCAGCAAAGTAATCTCTCCATTCCCAAATGGGAATTCATACCACTATCCCAGTCATTTGCAACTTATTTATATAGATAATCCAAAGTTGTACCAAAAGAACTTTTATTTGTAGTTTGAATAAGCTGTAGCTCTGTAGGCCTCATCAGTGATTGGTCATCCCTTTGGAGATGCAAACCAGTCAACAAACCCTCAAGTATAAGAGAATTCCGTCACATGTGGTTGTTTATGTTGAAATCCCACACACATAGTGTAAAGGAGATAAATGCACTTACAAGTTGAGATATACATCTTTAAATAATACCTTTAAAATTTCATTTGTGAAGGCTAGAAAGTATAAATTGAAACTTTGCAGTGGGAAAGTTTTTTTTCCCTTGGTTTCTGCTATGCTGAGATCTTGTAGTGCTTTTATAAAATGTTTTTAGAGTGGTCCGTGATTGATCACAACACATAACCCTGCTTAAATAGAGCACATAGTCAGTGAGTCCTAAATATAAATCAAAGTCCTATTCATGTATAAGAAATTCACGCAAAGAATGCATGCAGACTACCAATAGGATTTATTAATATATGTGAAGGAAGCCATTATAGATGCTAAGGAAATTCTAAATTTAAAGAGTTCAAAAGATAACACAAGCGTGAAATGCAGAACATAACTTCTGGATGAAGTCCCTTAAAAAAAAATGTGTATATATACATGTATTTATATATGATCTAGTCCTGCAAATGGTGGCTGGAGCAATTTGATTAGAAGACAGGTTTCTTCTTCCTAGGCACTTTCTGTCTCAGCAGTTGGTCTCTAAGGTGCTAAACAAAACTATACTTAAAATAATGCGAGCCCTGCAGACCTGCACTGAAGAGTTTCTCCGGTTTCTGCAGAGCTCTGGCAGGAAGGGTAATCAGGTTCTGTTCCACTGGAGTCTCAGCGAGACTCCGCACGTCCGGGAGCTCGGAGCCACGCGAGCCTGACAGGGAGACCGACAGACCCGCACGTTATCCGAACAGCGGGCATGCATGGCACTGATGTCAGTTAATTTTGTGCCGCATCTTTTCACTCCAGCACGCAAGAGCAACTGTGAGACACGTTTCGCAGTCACGGGACAGTGCTTTCCGCTCACCCGGCGCCCACGCTGGGTGTTCCCTCGTCCCACCCGGGCAGTTCGTCCCGTCCTGCCGGCGCGGGCCCCAGAGCGGGGCGGCTCCTGCCCCGGGGCGCACTTGGTGCGGGAGCGTCACGGGCCATTTACGAGCAAGCGTTTGCGGAGGAGGCGGTGGGATTTTGACCCCGCGTGGAAGGACGTCGTCCCTGAAGGAGGAGAGGGAGCCACGCACGGTGGGGGGGCGGCCGCTGCCCTCCCGCCTCTGACCGCTCCGGACGGCGCCCCCCTCCCACTCGGTGCCGCTGCCTCTGTTCACGGCTCCGAATGCGTTTTCCTTCCAGGGTGCGCCTCGCTTCGCAGACCGCATTAGGCTCTGCTCGTGTAGCTGCTCTGTAATTCTTTGCATCGCTTATCACATTTGTGATTACTTGGCTTTTTTAGCTGCAGTCATCCTTGCTAGTTTATAAACTCCTTAAAGAGAAAGGTCATGCCTGTTTTGTTTCTGCTCTACTCCAAGCTCCCAGCTAGATCCCCTGGGTCATAATAGGTTCTCATTTAATGACTGCTGAATAAGAAAAAAAAATGAATAAATCAATAGATATTTCACTGACAAGAACAAAGGATATATAAGACGACAGAGTAACATCTGAGGAGTTCAAGGAAGGCAGAGTTCAGATTATGAAGATCTGAGGAGAATCTTGAAAGCTAAGCATATCAATTAAATTTAATAATTAAAAATTTAATCAGATATGTGATTGTACTTGTCTTGTAGAATGATCCCTTTGACAGAAGTATAGAAGATGGAAGGAAAGTAAAAAAAAAAAAAAAACAGCTAGAAACAGGAGGGCACCAGCTGATTGATGTGGATCTGAAATAAGAAAGTGCCAGAGGCAATGGAAAGCAGGGGATGAATGATTTTGAGAAACAGACTCCTAGCGAAGGAAGAGAAAGGAGACGGAATTTGTTTTAGGCTTGTGCACTGAGGTATAGACTGGTTATAGTCACAAAAGGAAGAAATATAGGGCAAGAACATACTGGGCAAAAGAGATGATAAATTCAGCTTTATACGCTCTCGGTACAAAGAATTGAAGAACAAATTGGCAAGGATGTTTATGCTAAAGCTGGAGTTTTAGAAAGTATGTGTATATAGTGGGTAGTTAAAACCAAGGATTAGGATGACATAATCCAGGGAAAAGGCAAAGGGAGAGAAGAGTGCCAAAGACAGGTCCTTGGGTACGTCATATTTTAAGAACTGAGCTCAATAGTTGCAACTCACTAAAGTAAGAAGAAGAGGACCATAGAAACAGAAAGAATAGGGAAAACATTATGGCAAAAGGAAGACTATAATTTTAATAAGGAAAGAAAAGTTAAAAGTGTTAAATACCAGTAGTATTTAAATACTAAATACTAATACTAAATAAGGTAATATCAAAACACCAGCATCCTTCAAACAATGAGTCTTTTTTGCTTTTCCTGACTTTTTTCCACTGTGTCTTCATTCATCCGCATTACACATATTTATCAGGAGCCTACTATGAACAGTGTATTCTTGTGGGTGATGGGAATGAATCAATTAAAAAGAAAAAGTTTCTATACTCTGGGAACTTATGTTCTGGTCCGTAGTTGGCCTCATTGTGGGTCACATGCCAATAGGACAAATGTGAGTTTAGCATAGCACACAATTCTGTCCTTGTTTCACCTATCATGTGCAATGACACTACATAGTTCTTAAGAATAAATGTCCCCCACTGTCATGTGAAATGGCCTCTCAGGCTGGGACGGTGCCAAAAAGTGATTCCTGAGCCAGCCTCACTTCTGCCTCTGTTCAAACCAGTCACCTCAGAATGACGGTGCTGACTAGAACCTTCTGCTTAACCGGACGATGAAAATGCTGAAGTAGCTAGGACCCAGCCCGTCAACCAATACCCCAAGGTGATTGTTGTTCAATCTGCTTGATTTTAACTCATTATACAATTATTCAATACAGTTGATAGTCATATTTACAAGAATGTCTATCTTCCTCTTATGAAAGTGAAAATAAAATAAAAAGCTTTAAAGTCTGCTTCATAAATCCGCTAGCCAAGCAGACACAAAAAGTGACTTACCTAGAAGATGTGGATGTCCTCAGAAATATTCCTGTATGTTTTTGAAAAATGGGAACACTCTGAGAAAATCCTGCTGAAAGTTGGGACCTGGGCCCAAAACAGCCTGAAAGTTAAGTTATGACTGAGTAGATGGAACTCCAGAGAGATCTACCCCCAGTGGGGAGCATGTTTACACTTCAAGGGGAATAACACCTGGGACAATGAAGACAACCCTGGGTTGTAAAGGTGAAGACACTGGTCTTTTCTTCCTGGTGAAGAGATGTATTTACATTCCCAAGAGTGAAGAACCAAGATCCTTCCCATTATGTCTCTAAGGATACTCTCTCTCTCTCTCAAACAAAAATAAAAGAGGGGGCAATTACCTCCCTTTTCTGTATAAATGCCTAGTCTCATTTTGGAGGCTCTTCACCTACAACAGACCCCACTGTGTATAGGATCACATCTAGTTCTCATTGTGCCACCCTAGGAGTGAGAATTTGAGCAAAGAGGAGTTGGTGTAGTTTTTATTTGCTGTAAGTAAATAGTAACTTGCTTTGCTCCAGAAACATCATGTTGGCATTCCGGATAATATTAAATATAGATATTAAAAACTTAGGAGAAAATAACATCATTTTGGGAAAGTAATGGCATAAAAATACCACAGACATCTCATTTTAAATTTGTTGATTTAGTCCTGTTTTCATTAGTAACAATTTGACCATAATAGTTTACAAACAATTAGCAAATTTCACATTAAATTTAGTGGTCTTCCAAATATCACGTATTAAGGTACAAATCATCAACCTTTTAAAGGAAATAGATCAGTTTTTCAAAAGGCTCTAGCACACACAATAGAAAAACAGGCTAGATAAACTACAGATTAGAAACTATAATATTTTGAAAATAGTATAAATCACATTTCCTTACACTACCTTTAACTATGCTCCAACTTTCCTACTTGCTATTTTATTTGGATGAAATTTCTTACTGAATAGTTGGCTGAACTCACAAGGGGTGGGGGCAGAAAGAATGTCTATGGAGAGAACCTGTGACTGCTAAGATTGGCAGCAAAATTGATATTTAGTCTTAAGAATAAGTAGAATTATTCAGGTCTCCATAATCCTGTTTCTTTCTGCCAATCTAAAAACAAAAAAGTTGGATGACAAATAAAACAATTTGATTTTCTTATCTCATTTCATGAAATTTGCTAATTGTAAACTATTACGGTCAAATTGTTACTAACGAAAACAGGACTAAATTGACAAATTTTAAATAAGATGTTCGTGGTATTTTTATGCCATTCTCTTAAAAAAGTCTACATTTCTCACTTTGTGAAAAAAAGTAAGACATATCTTTGATCAAGGTGTAGAGGAACTACATAAGACAAGATTCTTGGCTTCCTTCAGTGTGCGGCTAGTTTTGAATTCTTGAGGGAGGGAAATCTAAGCATAATAGTTGTTCTCTGTGCCACACCATGTCTGAACCACTCCATGCAGCTAACTCTTCTAGTTCTACTAGAACTTAACCAGTACAGAAACATAAAATGTTTCTAAAATAAGACATGGAAATAGAGCTATAGACTCCAATGGGACATTCATTTCCATTACAAACTTGAATATTAATAAAACCACAGCATAGTGAGTTTCCCTCAAAACTAGTCTTGGGAAAAGTAAAAGCTTTATCAGAATTAGTGTAGAACTAGGAAATATTTTTTTCAGCAGGATTCATGGTACTTTATCCTAAAAATCAATCAAGAATACTTCTATGAATTCTTAGATTACTTTTACTTCTCTCTCTCACCACCAGCCCCTCATAATATGTGTGTGTGTGTGTGTGTGTGTGTGTACAAAATGATAAATTTAAGAAAAAAAGTATTCCTCTGGCTGACCACCAGAGAAACTATGCTTATAATATATTTTACAGGATCAGGTCTGGATGTCTTTGAGAAGCTGCTCTAATCTTGCCAGAAGTACTTCCAAGACGTTCAGATGACCAATATCTGTCCATCCGTGATGAGCAGTGATAGGCACCACTGACTAGGCAGTGTACTCAGATGATTCATAATAACCATTTTGCCTTAACCAAAAGAAACTGCTTAACTTTTTTATTATAGTTCAAATAGAGGGAATAAACTACGGTTGGATCTTTCTAGGAAAACGGACAGCAGGTGAGAATATACTATAGCTAATTTGGTGCTTTGTGTCACACTTAGGTCTATGTTGCTCCTTGGAACAAGAAAATAAGTTAATAAAAATAAATCTAGTTCAGGCACTATGTCTTATTACTAATTTATAATAATATAACCACTAAGAGACAAATGAATGTTTTTGACTTTGTATTATATCATCTTTGCACAGAGCTCATGAAATATGAAATACACAATTGTATAAGTTAGAAGACATGGAAAATGGAAAACATCAGAAGACAGCAAATGTAAATTCTCACTCGATCTGATCCCTGAGACACGTTCTGTTGAGTATGATTTGCTGGACTGAGTTCAAGGATGCTCTGTTTTCACTTCCATGGCCATGACTGACACTGATGTATTTTCAGGGCAGAAGAAAGGTCAGATAACTAAAAGCCTCTGCTCTGGCCAATCTTTAGGGTGACAGTGCTCCTCTGTGCTGGGCATTTGCATTCACAGCTTTGCCTGGACTTGCTAATACATGGATTAACTTTTATGGAGTTCTGGCCTAAGTCTACAGGAACCAAATGGGATTTTTTTAAAAGATCTTAGCTTGATTTTCAGTATTTTTTTAATGGGCCTTAAATTTTAATAAAAAGCCTACAACTGAACTTAGCAGAACTATAGCCGTACCTTACTATCTTTGTCAGGGTAAACCAAGAGAATACGAATTTCATTTAATCTTGAATAAGAGTTCATACGCCTGCTCCAGGCCAACTAACTCGACAGTGATACGGAGTCTAACGCGACATCAGCGTCATGTCTTCCATGAAGCCAGAATCTATTTGATAAAATTTAGCACAAGTGGACAAAGAAATACAGACAAGAATGAGCATTCCAACATTTATTTCAAAAGAAATACAGGTAGATATTATATCTGTGGTGTATTGTTAAGTAAAAAGGCAAAATACCATGTAATGTGTGACACTATTTTTGTAAAATTAAATACACATACACACACACAGACGACTGGAAGGATATAGGTGAAATTAGTAACAGTGGACACCTCTAGAAAGATGACACATTTTTTTTTGTAGTACATTTTAATTATATAACAGGATGTATAATATTTAACTGCATTGCTCAAGTACTATTTTTTAAATTGGGTGCTTATATGAGTACATACTACTTATTTTATTAAATATGTTTTATGTATTAACTAATTAAATTAAAATTCCAATTTTTTCTAAAACAGAGTAGCATTGTACTAGGCAAAAAAATGGTATGTTTTGATAGCCAATTTTAAATCTAGGATTATTACAAAATAGATATTTGACTGAGTCACGAACTGCAAAAGCCCCAGATTTCTCAAATGCTACAAATACTTGTGATGTTACAATAATATTGTACGATATTACAATACTACTGTAATGCTACAAGTATTTGTAGCATTTGAGAAATCTGTAGTAGAAAAACTTGAAGGTCTCTTTTTACTCTAGAATCAGCAATTCTAAGTGCTTAACCTAAAATCTTTAGGAGATATCTTGTAGTGTGGGCACTAAGTAGAAGCAATGAAAGAATCCTGAATTAATCTTGTTCCTCTTTAAATTGGTAAAACACTAAAAAATATTATAATACACCCACCATAATTTTTACCGTGTTGTTTACATGAAATACATTTTAGTTCACTATACTGATGACTAAGAATGTAGGCAGAGCAGTTAAGCAAATCTTAGGTTCGTATTTACACATCGGTACCTCCAGAGGATTTAGTCTTTCCTTTTCTTCTGTCTTTTTTACTTTTAGTAACCAAAAGAAATAAAAACATAGGCTTTGGAAACAAAAGTTATAAGAAGAGATTTGCCTAGTGTAAGATTATCTCCCACTCAACAAATCAAATATATCTTTTGACAAAATACTTTTAAAAGAGTCTTTTTTGAAGAGAGAATAGAAGCAAGCTCATTTCCATTCCTAATGTCTGATTTGACAATACTATTAAATAATTTCATTCATTGTGTATATTTGCTTGCCTTATAAAGCCGAAATGATGTTGAGCTATTCACTTTTTTAAATGTTATACTCCTACATAATGACCTGCATCATGCAATGTACTTTCATGGTTGCTTTCCTTTTAGTGCTAATCTCCATTAGCTACAAAGGATGGCACAGAACCCATTTTGCCAAACATTTTTGACTTAGCTATAGATCAATGCAAAATTCAAAGAATAAAGTCCATGCCGTGTTGCATATTGTTAACCCTAATACTTACACCATCCACATTTTGTTTCCTGGTGCAGCTCTTTTTCTGTGACATACAAACTGCCAAAGCATCAGTTACCCCTAGACCAGGTCCTAAATATATTCCTCTTATGAGAAGCTTTGAAGGAAGCCCTGAGGATTTGGCCAAGGAAAAAAATGTTTAATGGACATGTTAATGGTCATTTCCAAGAAATATGTATGCATTTACAACAAATGGCAGAGGGATTCCACAATACTGACTTAAGTATTTACATCTGGGATTGTCTCTTCAATTTAGAGGTCATGAAATAGTCTCCCAAAAGATACACATTTCTTTTGTCAGGTATTATAATGTTAAGTTCTTTATTATTACTACAAAGGAGTAGTTTTTCCCCTCACAGGTAGCTATTATAACCTGGCATTAGAAGCCATACAAACTAAGGCATAAAATTCAAAATCTATCTGTTTTGCTTAAGAAAAGTTTTCTGTTTCCTTAATACCACTTGTAAACCAAATAAAAGCACAGACCCATTTTTAAGTAAATGAATATAAGGAACAATCACAGAATGTAATCTATTATTAGGGACACATTTCTAACAAAAGACAAAAATGGAACAAACTGGAGATTGTTCAAGCCATTTATACTTAGTCCTCTGGGACAGAAATGGGCCCATTTGCAACCATGCAAAGCAGTAGCGTACACGCTGATGGGAAAATGCACGCAGATGCCAAATGGGCGCATTAACCCCCCTTGGCATAGTTAATGTAGACATGCCCTTAGGGAACCTTATAAGACCCATCTGTTCAGTCAAGCATTTGTTCAATTGTGTCAAATGCTTGGCAAATGCAGTGTCAGTTAATAGATAATAGATATGTAAATGCTGTTTGTGTTCTTGTACTTATGCCCAGGGGCTTTACAATAAATACATCACATATTTTTAAAATAATTTTCTGTTAGGGATAAAATGATAGTCTGGCAGCAGCAGTCTTACTCATGAAGATTCAAACTATTATGACATTCAATATTTTATAACATAATATTATCATTTAGGGATTTTGGCTACCCATCTATTTTCTGATAATTTTGATTACTATGATTGTTATTTACCCATGGTCTTATGAAGAGAAATAGGACACTCATGCCCCTGCATTACACATGCGTCCCCAAACATACATTAAGCAACATGATTCAGTGAGGAGAGCGCCCATCCCAGAAGACCCTAAGGGGTATGGGATCGTGGAAATTTACTTGGCCTTTTTGGGCCTCAGTTGTGTCTTGTGGAACTGGAGAATAACAAGTTTGGTCCCACCAAATTTGTGGATAATTTGCAATACGGAAGCACTGGGCACATAACAGACCTTCCGTGAATTCCGATTCCCTCTCCCCGCTCACTGGCTCCAGCGCTCTGCGAGACCTCCGGTTACATGTTCAGATGAGTTACCTACTTCTTGCTTTACGCTGTTGGTGACACCACTAACTGACAAGTGTCGAGAATTAAGTTCTTAATATCCATCTTCCCCTCTATGATGCAAAACTATGATCAATGACACATTTGACAACTCTGAGGGAATGACTGCCAAAACGTTTTAGTAGGTGTTAGATTGACAGTTCAGCAACGGAATAGTCCTTTCCAGGTTTTACGGCAGGAAATCCTTACAGCGTCTTTTCCACCTTTAAAATATCCTTTAAGTATCTCTTTCTCTCATACTTTAGACATAGATAGAAAATATCAAGCCCATATAGAAGATAAAACACTTAAGTGGGGCATGACAATTCCTGCAGGTGTTGGGAAATAGCGAGTCAGTTTTGATACTGGCAGCCCATCTGCTGGAAATAATTTCTTTGTCAGTTTTTATTTCCTTCACACTGACCACGTTACTTCTCTCCTCCTTAGATGTGGAACACAAGTGCTGTTTAGGAGGAGTAAATTTTCATATAGACCAATGTGTCACGAGATAAAAATAAAAGAGAAACTCAAGTTTCTCCCTTTTCAGGTTGGACAGCGGCAGACCGTCTGCGTTGGGCTGAGAGGGCGCAGCTCCGTTCCGCAGAGAGCCGTCGCCGGCCGCGCGGCGGGAGGAACCCGGACACGCTCAGCGGCGGCGGCCTCCTCGCGGCCTCCTCGCGGCCTCCCCGCGGCCTGAGCGTCTCCGCGTCTGCGTCACAAACGGCGCTGCGTCTGTGAGCGGGAACGAGTAATTCTGGTGCGCAGATTGCAAACAGCATGGATTCCTGGAAGGCAGCGATTCTTCAGGTTAACACTAGAGGGAAGACCCTCCCCTCGCAGCGCCCCACCCTTTCTGCCCCGTGAGAAGCCACTGCTAAGCCAGGAATGTCACCTCACAGCTGCGCTCAACAGAGACCGACGGCTCAGGCCCCGCAGCGAAGACCCCCAGACCCGCCGCTCTGCGCAGGGACGCTTCCAAGATGGCGGCCCGCCAGTCCCGCGAGACTCCAGGTCGAGAGCAAGGTGACCTGAGTGCTGGCGGGCTGGGGCTGCCTACGTCTGCCAGCCAGCAGGGAAGCCGGGGCCAGCTGCTTGATGTCCTCACATAAGCGATGGAGATGGAGCCGGTAACTGGAAAATCTGGGTAGACCGTTTGTGGGAAAAAATGCCTCTTCCAGATTTGGAAGTAGCATCAGTAGCATATTCACTCACACCAGGTTCCTGGCTTCTGGTAGTGGCTGTGAATCTCATTCTCTCAAAAGGGGTTCATGTTACATACAAGCTAAGGAAAAATGACTGACACTGACACTGTAAACCCTCCGGGGAATAAGATCGGCCCAGGAATTTTCACCCTAAGAATAAGAAAAAGACATATTTCTAAAATGGAGTTTGGGGGTCATATTAATTTTATTATACTAGATTATTAAATCGGGATTAAATCACATTTCCAGTTACAAATAATTATGAAGAGTTAGCTTGCATTAGTTACGTGGTATGACATAATAAATCACTCACAATTGCGGTGCTGGACATCTGGGTATCTCTTCTATTGGTGCCAGTTGGGATTACTCCTGTCACCTGGCATCATATCAAATAGTTTGGGGCTAGAGAAGCCACAATGACCTCATTTTATTTGGGGGCATGTGAGGCTATTTTAACAACACGCTTACGACCCTTAGAACGTTTTTGTTCTAGAGGCTAATTGTTTACTTAACACCACCTCACATCTTTCAGAAGTCTTAACCAAGATCTTATAGACACACTTTTATTACATTTATAGCCCTAAGTCTCATTTTACTTTAATCAGGTTTTGTTGGCTGGGGAGACTAGGAATAAAACATGATTTTATTTTCCAACCAAATAAAAATTGGTCCTCCTTTATTTCTTCAAAACTCTGAAAACTATACAATTCTATTTTTAGATCATCTCTTTCTTCCTACATCTGACCAGATGATACTGAAAGAAGCCAGTTGACATTTTGAACATGCTCCCTGAAAGCTTCCTTAGACAGATCCAACAGTTCTAACTAGCTTCTACTTCCAAATGACCACAGGCAACATTTTGGCCAATTTTCCTGCCAACACATAACATAGATTGCCTTTTCTCCAGTCTCTGATGGTTTTATCCAGGATTTTCTAGTCTCTAATAGAAGCTTGCTTGTCACCCTTCTAGCTTCTTCCTATCTTCAATTTCCAAATTCAAGGTCGTATATTTTGGGCTTTTAATATAGCAACATTCCACTTAATATGTACCCATTTCTACATGCTGCATAAAAAAATCCAAAAAATTAGTGGCTTAAAAATATCACTAACAATAATGTATCATTCTCAAGATTCGATTGTATGTTTCTTCTATTGGTCTTGCCTGGTGCCACTCATATTTGGCCATAATCCTCTGGAAGCCTTGGCTGGTGCTGGAGGGTATCTAATGGCCTTACTCACCGATCTCTGGCCTCAGCTGAGATGGCTGGAATGGCTGTGGTCACTGGCCCTCTCTTCCTGTGTGGTCTTTCATCACAGGCATCTTTATAGTGAAAATGGGAGCTTTTGCCTGTGTCTATCACCTACTCTGTAAATTTGCAGTGAAGCATGTGGTAGTAGGCCCAGGGCCACTATTTGTCAAAGGAATCAGCAGCCAGAAAAAAGTGCAGTATGACACAGAAGAGAGTGAGGAAAAGCTGTGACCTGCCAGGTATCTCTGCATTTGTCCTTCACTACAGCTGACCACCACGAACCTCAGAGGATAATAGGCACAGCTTCGCTTCTGCTTTTCAACTCACATGCAGTTCTTTCCCCAGCAGACTTTAACCTGGAATCATTTTTGGAAAAGAACTCTGGGAAACATAGATCCCAGCTTAACCAGGTTGAAACAATCAACCCACCATATTTCTCTCCTTTAAATGATTTAGTTTTTCTGAGTCTCACTTCTCTTAATTAAAAAAATGAATGTTAATACTGTAATAGGGTCATTGCAGGAAACAGATGAAATACTCAGATGTAGAGGATTTCATGGAGTTATTAATTATCAAAGTTGGACAGGGTTTAGGGAATCATAAAGGGGTGTGAAAACTCCAGAAAATAACAACAGTGGTACACTATTTTCACTTCTGGGTCTGAAGGGCCAAAAAGAGGTAGTGGTGTTAGAAAAGACTAAAAATAGCTTAGGGCCATCCAGCAGGAGTTGTAAACACAGAATGCAGCAGCACTCCCAGAACTGTAGCCAGGCAAAGAACAAGCAAAGAAAGAAATCCTGTTTCCCAGTCTTCTGTCCCCCATTGTTTGAATCCCAGAAAAATCCAGTGTTCAAGAAGCTTGGATGATACAGAATCTAGGGTTAGATGCTTTTTTGGAGAATAGCAAAGGAAAAAAAAATGCAGGGAATGGATGTAGGCAAGAAAATGGAAAAAAAATGGGCACGATCCATTTTTTCTATTCAGTAGATTTGCGGCAGGCCTAGATCCTTGGTTTTATGGGGCCATAACTGGGATTAGAGATGAAGGAGATAAAGCCTTAATTCCAAATATGTTGGGAGATCCAGTGGAGACTCCTGCATAAGACCAATGTGATCTGAAGGTTCTCTCCGATAATGATAGAAAATCAAAAGACGGTTTTATATGTTCTCTCTTTTCTTAGCCTGGGCTCTGAGTACAGAAAAAAGTAGAAATAAAATTCTTCCTGAGAATTCCTTAGGAAAAAACTTTCATTCAAGGAGTTATGCCTAGAATGCATCTTACTTATGTGACCTATAAAATCTTGAGGCAAACATTTTGTAAACTGGTCTTAGGTTGATGATTCTCCCTAGGAGCCGATGAGAAGCAAACACATACCCTTGCTGGATGAACTCACCTTAAACTCAGGGCTCAAATTATTCTAAAAAATTAAGGTTTAAGATGCATGAATTCAGAATCTCACATAAATTTCAAGTAGTAGCAAAGAGGTTGTCATGAGCAAGAGTCCACATGGAGGAGAGCAGTAATATTCTATAGAATCAAAGTTATAGACTGAAGATACTGAAATTACCAGATAGAGGCTTTAAAATAAGTATAATAGATTTATTAGATTTAAAAATAATAAAATAAAATAAAATATAACAAAGAGAAAAAAAAACCTTCCATTTAAATTGATCAGGAGTAGAAAAAAGAAATATATAAATGAAAAATTATAATTAAAAGACAAATTAACATAATTATTTAATCAGAAGACTAAGGCAAAACTAAGGAGAGGGTTGGTGAACTATAGGGACTATATGAGAGGGAAGGACTAATATGAACTAGTTACAGTTCTAGAGGAGATAACGGAGAATATGGGGAAGATGTCATAATAAAAGATATAATGGCTAAAATTTTCCAAAAATGATTTAAAATGCCATTCTTAAATTCATGAAGCCCAGTGAATTCTAAAAATTCCACATGTAGAAACACAATGGAGAAATGGCCAAAAGCCGAAGGAAGGAGGGGATGCAGGTCAGGTGCAAGTTAGAGAGAAAAGCGCTGGAGCCTGCCAGGGATCACACAGAGGAAAACTGAGAAGCAGAGAAGGAAGATGATAAAGGAAAAAAGGATATTGGTGAGGATCAAACCCAGAGGGGCTTGGAGCCCAGTGAAGGAGTAAAGGGGGATCCCTTTCTCCCTCCCATACTCCTTCAGTGATCAGCAGGCTACCAAGTTAATTGGAAGTTTTTCCACCCCCACAAGCCCAAGCACTGCAGCAACCAGGAATTGTGAGGACAGACAGTGTGATCCCGGAGCTTGGACATTTCATTTGGGATTTCTCTCTAAGGAGAGTGATCGAGAGGCCAAAGAGCTGGCTTTATTCCATTCTGATTCTTGTCTTTCCCTGCCCCTCCCTTGTCTGTTGCAACCTGGAGAGCAGTTTGAGCGAAGAATTTGGCAAGCAGCCACCTCTCCCCAGCTGGTGCATCCTCCAGTCTGAGGTTTCCACAGAGCATGAGGCCCATGTCTTTCCCCTTGAGGAACTGCAGTGGACCTGGGAGCTCCCCGCCCGCTGACATTTCTTGGAGACACACACCAGCAGGTCAGACACACAGGCTGGATTCTGTGCCCCCTGGACTTGAGTAGGTTTTTAGGGGACACAGAGAGGAGGTTTGGGAGTTGGACTCAGGAAGCGACGGAGTCCACATGAGCAGAACTGATGGGAGAACACCGTGGAGGTACAAGACATGGTGATCTGCGGAAGTGCCCATCCCCCTCACAGGAAAGCCACACTGTGAGACTAGGGTGGGTCTTCTGGTGGGAAAAATCCCAGCCCACTGCACCATAGCAACCAAGTACAGTATGTTCAAGCATGCCCATTTGCAACCAGACACTGGAAGGCAGGGGTAATGCAAGAGGGGCGGACCTCCCTCCTGACAGCCAGTCAGGGAATTGAAGCCCCTCCTTCACAAGGAGCTCTCTAGTTCTGGAGAGCCTATCTTGACCCTCCTGACAGCAGCTCCCCCTAGTTGCCAGGAAAATGACCTTTGAGCCCAGTTGTGGCTCAAAGCACTTTGTCGGATTAGGGAGGGTCCCCCAGCAGGGAAGATACCAGCCCATATCACCGTAACAACCAAATGTGGGACATTCAGGCACACCCTATGCAATCAGACACTGGAGGATCAGGGCAATGCAGGAGGGGTGGAGCTCAACACCCAATACCAGTACTGACAGCCAGTTGAGGAATTGCAGCCCCTTCCTCATGAGAAGTCATCCTGGTTTGGACAGCCAGCCTTGACCCTCCTCCCAGTGGCTTCCTCTAGCAACCATGAAAACAACCTCTGAGCCTTGTTGAGGCTTTGCAAAGCCTTCCGGGCTCACATAATCTAACCAAGTCCAGCCTTGCTCCTCTACCTACCTCTTGCTGTGGTGGAGATCAAGCCATCCCCTGGGAGCTACAGAGTCCCTCCCAAAGCCTGGGCCATTCAAGTGCTCCTCTGGAGAAACTAGAGCTTACCACAGGCACAAAACATCTCTGCAGTTGGCCCTTTGCTGCAAGCATCAACCACTGACAGGGAGAAGAGCTCTATAGCTCATTATAGCATGTAAAACTCAGTAAAACAGAGTGTAGCTGATTCTTACTCAAGTACCACCCACCATCTCAGAGATTAAACTGGGGTCCCAGTACAATTCATATTGCTGGGAAGAGGTGAAGAAAGCAGGACAGAAACAAGCTGAGGGGACACTGCTTTTTAGAAGATAAACAAAAGTTATAGGCACCTTGATCTGTGTGGAGTTTCCCTCCATCACTGCAGACCTCTGGGCTGATCGGAAAGCTGATCAGAGGATGTGCAGAGACATTCCCCTGGAAAGCAGGTGCAACAGAGATCGGGTGCCTGCCAATCCCAGGTTTCTGCAACCAATGCCATCATGATTTCTCTGGCACATGGAGACAGGTCTACTTAAGACCCAGCCTTTCAGCAATAGCCTTTTCATCATCCCGCCGCCCCCAGGCTGGGGAGTGAACAAACACTCCCCAGTGTCATGGCCTGTGACTAGGGGCTGAGCATGCATCCTCCCCGGTGTGGGAGCCGAACAGAGGAGAAACCCCAGACACTACAACAAAGATTTTGCGCAGCTAAGGAAACAATTAATAGAGCAAATAGGCAATCTACAAAATGGGAAAAAATATTCACAAGTTAGACATCATATAAAAGGCTAAACCAGAATTTACAAAAAAACTCAAACAAATCAGCCAGAGAAGAACAAACAACCCTATTAAAAAGTGGGCAAAAGACATGCACAGAAGCTTCTCAAAAGAAGAAAGATCAATGGCCAAGAAACATATGAAAAAACACTCAATGTCACTAATCATCAGGGAAATGCAAATTAAAACCACAATGATATATCACTTTAACCCAGTCAAAATGGCTTTTATTAAAAAGCCCAAAAACAATAGATGCTGGCATCAATGCAGAGAGAAAGGAATGCTTATGCCCTATCTGTGTGACTGGAAATTAGTACAACCTCTATAGAAAACAGTATGTAGATTCCTTAAAGAACTAAAAGTAGACCTACCATTTGATCAGCAATTCCAGTCTTGGGTATTTTTACAAAGGAGAAGAAGAGTTTCCATCAAAAAGACACCTGCACTTGAACGTTCATTGCAGCACAATTCACAAATGCAAAGATGTGTGATCAAGCCACATGCCCATCCATTCACAAGTGTATTAATAAAATGTGGTACACCAGTATACCATGGAGTACTACTCAGCCATAAAAAAGATGAATTAATACCTTTTGCAACAATCTGAATAGAACTGGAGACCATCCTCCTAAGTATCTAATGAATGGAAAAACAAACACCACATGCATTCAGTATTAAATTGGAACTAACTGATGAGCACACATGTGCACAGAGGGAATTAAACTCAGTAGAAATCAACCATGAGGGAGGAGGAAGGGGAAAAGGGGAAAAAAACCTACTTAATGGTTATATGAACACTATTGGGGTGACGGATACACCTATAGCTGAGACTCAAGCATTACAAAAGCAATCCATGTAACCTAAAACATTTGTACCCCTTAATATTTTGATATTAAAAAAAAACATATAGAACATTGAGAAACAAAACAAAGGAAGAACTTAAATAAAGACGTAAAGAAAAGATTATTCAAAAAAAAAGAATGACAAATTGACAACTAACTTTTGGAAATCTAAAGGTAATGTAATGAAATACTATTTTCAATGAGCTAAGAGAATAGATTATATTATCAACCTATACTCAGAAAAGTATATTCTATACTCAGAAAAGTTGATTTTCAAAAGTAAAAGCAAAATAAGGACATTTTTAAAAGAATATAATCTGCCAGACTTTATAACCAACAGATTCACACTAAGGGACTCCATATGAAGGTATATTTAGTGGAGAAGAAATATAACTCCAGATGAAGGGTTTATAATAAAAGAAGAAATAATCAAGAAATAAAATGGTAAATATGAATGTTTAAAATTCAGAATGAATAACAGTAAAAATAATGTCTAATTTAGCAGATCAAGCCAAGTTGAAGCAATAATTCTGAAAAAAATAATATCACATGAAGAAAGGGAGTTGGTGAATAAAATTGTTCGTGAGGAAGTAAAAACATTGATTGAATTTATACAATGTTAAGTAAAATACTAGAAACCAAGTGTATATTTTCACACTAGTAGTAGAAAAAAATGATATAGAAGAGAAACTCAGTCAACCCAAAAGAAGGGAAGAGAGGGAAAATAAAGAGAAGGAAAGAGAAGGAAAGGGAAGGGAAATGAAGGGAAAGTTCAAATGGAAAGTAGCACACAGATTAACAAAAATAGATCCAAATATGTCAGTAATCACAAACAGCATAAACAGATGCAATTCTTCAATTAAAACATAGAGTAACAAAACACAGCTATATTCTGTTTACAAGAGCAACACCTAAAATATAAGATAGTTATAATGATAAAGCAAAAAAATTGGTAATTATATAGTAAATTTAAAGAGCACACAAATTCAGAAAACAAGATCAAACATGTTATTCTAATACTTAGGACAGTATTAACTTAAAAATTGAAGGCAAATATATTTAAATTCTGAAAATGGCTACCCAGATCAGTGGGGCTGTGGGGCACTTGCTTTATTCCTTCAAATTTGTTTGTTTTTGCCAATATTTTTTACAGATATGTTTATAATTAGAAAACAATGAAATAAAATAAAGTCAAGTCATCTCACTTTGGGACTAACTCATAATAATTGTTCAGAGAATGTTATTTTCCTTTCCTCTGCTTAAGGGATTTTAAATTACCGATTAGGATGTAGTATTCTAGGTGTCCCAAATAACTAAATGTTTTCTAATATCTGAAAAGAACATTATAGGAAAGGAGTAAAGTGATATTAAAGACTAAACATTCATTGTTATTTTAGCATAAGACTTTGAAATAGTCAAGTGAGTTTTAAACTTTTTGATAAAAGTGAAAAAATTAGGTAAGTGATAAGAATAAAAAAGCAAACAGAAACATAAAAATGGGTATAATTTGTTAATCCATTACTGTGTGCCAGCAGTTTTATTATATTATTTCATTACTTTTGACAGTGCTCTGAGGTGTATACAATTATTATCCCCATATTGCAGATGAGGAAACTTTTGACACAAAGAAATGTAGTTAGTTCTCTGTAAGCTAATCAGTGATTGAACGAATATGCATAATCTAAGGGAAAAAATTCAGACTTGCCATGAAGCTCATTGTAACCATAAGATATCATTTTGTCCTTGTAGTGACAAGTACAACATCATAAGAAGGAATTACATATTCATCCACGACCTAGTATGATAGTGACCTACATGGCATTGAAATATCCCTTACCATTGGTAAGCCCAAGATTTTTTTTCAAAGTATAGAGGTGCTTTTCCCTTCTGATCCCAAAGTTATATCTTTTAATTCTAACCCTGGGTTTGTAAGATGTCTTTCATCTCCTTTGTCTTCTTTCCTTTCCTGTCAATAAACTGACATTAACTAATGGAAGCGTGAGAGGTTTTGGAGACTGGTAGAAACATGAAAAGTAGTATTTTGACAAAGATTATTAAAATATCTCTACCACTCACAAGTCCACAAATCCTAATTAGTGAAGCTCAATCTAAACTTATAGGTCACAATTTCTCTAACCCTAAAGTTATGCTTCTAGATCTAGACCCAGGCTTTTTACTCCACGGAAGTCATGAAATCGCGATTTGAATTCTACTTCAATTATTTGTTTGCTGAGAGTAATAGCACCTGAATATTATTTCCCAAGCAGTGTGTGACAAACTGATAATTCAAAGCCGAGGTGGGGGGGTGGCGGGAGACTGACTTTCCATTAATAAGCCTAAGCTATTGAGAGTGATGGAAATATGAATCATTTAATCTACAAAACCTTTCTGTCCACCTTTAAGAATTTGGATGCAAAGAGTTTGGGAGTTCCACAATTAGTTTCCTTCCATTTTTAATCCTCTCTTACTAGTAGCTATAGGGGATAGTTGCTGCTGATGAAACAAAACACATACGACATGATTCTCATCAGACTTTCTGGTTCAGTATTTACTCGGCGAAAATCAAAGACACAGCCAAGAGCAAGATCAGGCGTGTGGTTCCTCATTACCTTTCTGTTCTCAAGCAGCACAGGGGAATTTAATAGGGCTTTTCAGACATCAGATTTCTGGAGAGGAACCCTGGCCCTTGAACTATAGAGACGTTTAAGTTTTACGGTAGGCGAAACATCAGCCTCGATCCTGGTGAGAACATGGGCTGGGATCCACAGCAGTGTGACGTGACAAATCACTGACCTTCCTCCTAGTTCCACTGCATTATCAGTCATCTGCTGTGACAGCATAAGCCTCCTGCCTTCCGTCAGTTTTGCTAGAAGCAGAGCCTGAGACAAAGATTTTTGAGCAAATGATTTATACAGAGACTGCTTTCAGCCCAATACAGTACAGGAGTGGGTAATAGGACTTAACTGGGGAAGAAGCTAAACAAATAATTGGGCTCAAGTGAAGTCCACCCTAAGCCTGACCTAACAGGGCGCTCTGGAGTGTGACCAGGACTGCAGAGCCGTCACGATCGGAGGCAATGGGGCTGATGATCTGCAGCCAGCATCTGTTAGAAACTGGCTTTTAGCTGCCTCTGGGGGAGGCCTTTACCTCCCTGGCATTTCTAGGTGAATCATTTCCTTTAGTCGAGGACAATTCTCAGCAGAAGGATAGAACTGTGAGCTGTTAATAGCCAAAACTCAAGCAGCAGAAAGCTGAAGGTGCTGGCCTGGTACAAGAGATCTGGGTGGAACAACAGTAGTGTCTACTACACACTCCCCTTGCCTAATAATGAGGTCCCAAGACAGTTCGATGGGTCCGGTACACCCCATTGTACCAACTGCTTTAACATCCTAATGTGATTCATATAAGATACACTTTTGTCTCCACTTCTCGTCTCCATCCTTCAGATCGTTCATATCCTCCCTGAATATTCTTCCTACCTTATACACTAAGTGGTCAGTTGATTTAAGTAGGACTGGGAACAATATCCTTTTCATCACACTTGTTTCCCAAAATACTAATAATAATAATTCTACAGGGCAATCCAAGGTGGTAATTCTTCTGATTAACTTGGTCTTCATTGGATTATTTCCTTTATTAGGAAGTGGGGAGTGATGGAAATCATATGGCTAATGGGGTTCAGGGCTCCTTCTTCATGGTCCCCATTTAACTGAACTGTGTAGCCCCATTGCAGCATCCAGCTGTCTGGGGCACACCACGCCACCACAGGTAAACTTCCCCACTCCTGAGGTAGGCTGTTTTCTGGTCCCTTGGTTTATTTCTAGCATTCCACGTTGGATTCCAAGACAAATGCTCTGTTCACAGTAACTATTCAGTAACACAAAGAAAATGGCCAGATAAAACACATTTTGTTTGCTGAATAGCATATTGGAGAAAATCAATAGAAACTGGAAAAACAGCAGGCGTGTCTGCCCCACTATCATCCACCTCAATATGGCCCGGTACACTAGTATTCAGTAGGACTGGATGTAGATTCCAGGAGAGGAAGCTGGCCTTTGAGTAGTGGAGATTTTTGAGTTGTATGGTGGGAGAAGAGCCAGTTTTTCCACTAGCTTGATTGTCAGACAGAAGTTGAAGCCTAGAGACTGCAGCTTACCCAGCATAACAGAAACGTCTCATCTGGACCAGCTATACCACTTCAGCATTCACAGTTAGAGGGGCACTAGCTGGAGTACAGTCTGTATGTTACAGCTTTCATGAGATAGTGGGAAGGTGACCTGATTCCTTGCCTCATGTCACTACCGTTTATAATATTTCGCTATCCCATAGAATGTTAGAGGAGGCCTATATTAGGAAATCAGACCTGAACAAGTTAAATCTTACTTTCATATTCATATGGTAAAATTGGAATATTTTTAAGAATGTGATCTCTCTCTTCCTCAAAAGAAGAAACTTAGAATCATAAAATATAGCCAGAAGGACTTCAGCAATCATCCAGTCCAATATCCACATAGCATAGTTAAAACAGAACTTGCAATGGAGATAAAATACAAATTTTATCATATTCTAAAGGACTATGTGTCAGTTCAGGTCCTCTGCAAAGCAGATGCTGAGATGTGATTAGAGGTGCAAGAGCTTTTTTGGGGAGGAGGTATGCTTGCCAAGGATAAAGAGGAACAAGCAGGAATATTCAGGACAAACATTCAAAGCATCATGCAGGTCTGACACTTGTGAAATGAGAGAGGCAAAGAAATATTGAACGGGAAGAACCTCATACTCCAGTGCACTTCTAAGTAATTTTCAGCCAGGATGGTAGGATGTGCTCAAGCAACCATTGTCATTATAGGTAGATTTAGCAAATAAAAATATTGGATGCCTAGTTAAATTCAAATTTCAAATGAACAAGAAATAATTTTTATATAAGCATCAATATTATACATACTTACACAAAATTACGAATTTTTCTCCTGCACTTTATCTGGCAAACCTAATTATAGGAATTCCCTGTCAGGTAGGAATGAATGGACTAGCACTAGTAACCCCACTGCGCTTAGTCCTTGCCTGGGAATAATCAGAGTGCAGCCTTGATACAAACACTGTAATTGAAGAGGCAGCAGATTGGGCTGGCAGTCAACTATGCCCCTTGCAGTAAGTGATCTTGAAGGAGATTTGAGCAGCGTAACTGCATGGCTGCCACAGACTTGCTAGAGAACACATGCAAAATCTTGCAGCTCTTGATAATCATTCCCTAAAGCTTAGAGACACCAAGTGGTCTAGTGCCTGATCCTCGCCTGAAAAACCCAGAGGGCAAGGGACAGGCTGCTACCTGCTATTGGGTGGATCAAGAAAGACTTGGCTGCTGCGAACAACCTGTATTCACAGCGTTCAGCCTGGCAAAAAAAATGCACAGGTATTTATCTTGGACCAAGAGAAGGCCAAAAAAGAGAAAGATGCCAGGGCAGAGTAGTACTTCCATCATCTCTGTCTGATACAGTGACTAAACCTGGAATAAACAAAGGACATCATCAAATGAATAAGGCTCACTGTTCTCAATAACGAGCCAGAGATGTATCGCTTGAAGAAGGAGGCACAGATGAGAGATCCCAGGGAAGCGGGATCACCAACACCAAATAAAAGCCCTCCACGAGTCAATCTGCGGTGGCAGCAGCCAGACCCTACGTCTCAGTGGTTTACAATCAGAAAACGTATTTCTTGTTCTTGTCACATGATGGCTGTACAATATTTTCACTGCAGCTTCGATAGACTCTAAGACTTCAGAAGGCATTGTATCCATGCATCTTTTCATTTCAGAATTCAGATTGGAAAAGAAGAAACACTGAGAGTGTGCTGTTCTCGTGACAGACAGCAAAGTCTTAAGGATTGAAGCCTCTTCTCGGAACTGCCGCAGCTGCCCTGTCTAATGTTCAAGGCCAGCAGTGTGGCCAAGCCCAAAGCCACCAGGATGAAGTGCCTCTTGGGAGGCACTAGGAAGCCACATGACAAAAGTTGCAGATAAACAGGACTGTCCCAAGGAAGAGATAATATTTTGGAATTGTTATAGATTGAATTGTGTCCCTCATCTCCAAAAAGATGCTATGTTAGAGTCCTGACCCCTAGTACCTTAGAATGTGATCTTATTTGGAAACAGGGTCGTTATAGACATAATCAAATTAAAATGGGGTCCATAGGGAGTGCTCTAACCCAATATGACTAGTATCCTTACAAAAAAATGGAAATTTCAAAACAGAGACTCGTACACAAGAATGCTGCGTGAAGATGCAGATCTTCACAGGAGGAGATCAGCATAATGTGTCTACAATCCCGGGAATGCCAGTGACTGCCAGAAAACCACTAGAAGCCTGGAAAGGAGCCTAGGACAGACTTTATCGCTCAGTGCCTAAGCAAGAAACAATCCTGTCGACACCTTGATCTCAGACTTCTAGCTTCCTGAACTATGAGAGAATAAATTTCAGTTTGTGACATTTTGTTACAGCAGCCCTAACAAACCAGGACAGGAATAGTAATCTAATTTATCACAAGTGACCAGGAGAAAATGTTACCTCTAAACATCTGCCAAGTCCAGAGTCCCCCAGGCAGGTCATGTCTACCATCCACGACAAAGGATGCCCGCTTTCGTCCTCCGACACTCCAGCTCTTGAGGGCGCAGTGACAATGCCACTGCTGGTTACACTGGGGCTGGACGAGGCCCCTAGTTTACACCAGATTTAGAGTTTTGTTTACATATATAATAGACAATTTGTTACCAAATGAAGAGACTATGTTTTGTGACTTAAAGTGACCAGAAGTCTTCATAGTACCTAATTGTAGTCAGAGATGTCATGGGCTCTCCTGAAGTGTTCTATTCAGGGGGAAGGGAAAAATTAGGCCTCAGAGCGGGTTTTAAAGAGACAATGGGAAACCAAAGTAAAGCAGCTATAATTATATTCAAGAGTTGTGCTTGTTTGAAGAAACACAAGTTCATTTTACAAATGAAGAAACTTGGACTTGGGAAATGTAAATGAGTTGCTTAAGGTCAAACAACTAATTAGCGGCAAAGCTGGGACTGGATCCAGATTCTTCCCGGTCCCTGTTTAATTTCCACTAAACTCTGCTGACTTATCTTGTAGACTGAAGAATTATTTTTAGACTATCAGAAGTGCCTTTTTTTTTTATGCAGCCACATTGGAAAACAGTTGGACAGTTTCTCAAAATGTTAAACATAGAGTAACCATATGACCCAGCAATTCTACTCTTTGTTATATATTCAAGAGAAATGAAAACATATGTTCACAAAAACTTGTATGCAACTATTCATAGCAGCATTATTCATAACAGCCAAAGGAGTGGAACCAATTCAAATGTCCATCAAATTATGAACAAATAAACAAAATGTGGTATACCTCACAATGAAATATTATTCAGCATTAAGAAGTAATAAAATGCTGATACATGCTATATGGATGATCCTTGAAAACATTACACTAAGTGCAAAGACAGATCACTGAAGGACACACATTATATGCTTCTATTTATCTGAAATGTCCACAATAAGCAAATATATAGATACAGAAAGTAGACTAGAGACTGCCTGTCATGGCGAGAAATGTGGGTAACAATGAATAACTTCTAATAGGCATAGGGTTTCTTTCTAGGGTGGTTAAAACATTCTGAAGTTACTGATGATGGTTGTACAACTCTGTGGATATACTCAAAACCATTGAATTGTATAATTTAAATCAATGAATTTTATAGTGCATGAAATATATCTCAATAAAGATATAAAAATACATTTTTACCTAAAGCAAAATTATTCTATATTTTAACATATTCTTTTTATCAAGCAAAAAGAAACATTGGGAATTTTTTACTAATTTAAATATTCTCACAATTTGCTCCCTTTTGGTCTGAAATTTGAGCAAACCCTCAGAACACACTCAGCAGAAAGTGTGCCATCTGGTTAAAAGATTTCTGAAACTATAAACACCAAAAATGAAGCTTATCAGGAAGAAATTGCATTGAGCTTTTCACACTCAGGCCAGTATTTTCACTGTTCTAACAAATTGTAGTGAACCTGAATTTATATCTTGTCCTCTTTACTAAGTCAGAAGCTCATATATTCATGTCTCATAACTCAGTCCTGAACAACCTAACTCTCAGCAAATATCATTCATGAGTTAAGACTTAAAATGTGATACTTTAATATTGGGTGAAATAATGACCTTTAGATACCCAAAAGAATGTGGAATGGTAATTCTCTCTCTATTCCTTTTTCCAAACACTATCACATGAGGATACATATAATCTTAAGTGTAATTTTCAAAATATCATATCCATTTCTTAATCGAGTTATGAAGATTAATTCTTCTTTTTGTAATTTGATATATCTATAGATAGCAAAATATGGTGAGCATAAATCACAATATTTCATGTTTTATCAAATATAACTACAAAATTTAATCACTGTTGATAATTTAACCTTGTAATGAGACTTTAACAGTTTTTATTCATTTTTTAGTGTCTTTGTTACAAACACAATTAAGGATAAGGTCACCCATGAAAAGCCTTTAACTGATTTTGCAGGAAATCTTAGTGACAAAAGTACATAAAATATATAGAAAGCGATTGATAAAGTGGACTTGGATGTTATTCTGAAATCAATAGAGATAATGTAAATAACATTACTGACTCAAAATACTTCGCATCGTTATTGCAAAGATAGTTTTGCTTTCAATCTGTTTGACCCTAATTACCTTTAGCCACCATTGATTACTATTACCTCGGTGAAAGTCTTGTTTCTTTTGGTTCTTTAATTTTATACTACTTTTTTTCTACAAATGCACTTTTTCTCTGCATTTCCTTTCATTTTTTTCCCTTACGTTTTCTCTCCCCAAACCATGAAAATTAGAGCTTCCTAATACTGGAATCTTTTTACTTATTTCAAAGTATTATGGAGGTACAAATATTTTGGTTACATGGATTACTTTTATAATGCTTGAGTCATGGTTATAAGTGTGCCTGTCACCTAGATAGTGTTCATTGTGCCTGTTAAGTAGGTTATTGCCAATCCCCTCCTCCCACTTCCTACTTATTCGATTTCCGTTGAGTTTTACTTCCCTCTATGAACATGTGTGCTCATCAGTTAGTTCCAATTTAATAGTGAGTACACGTGGTGTTTGTTTTCCTATTCTTTAGATACATCACTTAGGATAATGGTCCCAAGTTCCATCAGAATTGTTGCAAAAGGCAGTAAATCACCCTTTTTCGTGGCTGAGTAGTACTCCATGGTGTACATATAGAACATTTTGTTAATCTACTCATGTATTTATGGGTACTTGGGTTGATTCAGGTCTTTGTAATTGTGAATTTTGCTGTAATAAACATTCAAGTACAGGTATCTTTTGATGAAGTGACTACTTTTCCTTTGAGTAATACCCAGTACTGGGATTGCTAGATCAAATTGTAGGTATCCTTTTAGTTCTTTGAAGTATCTCCATTCTGTTTTCCATAGAAGTGATACTAATTTGCAGTCCCACCAACAGTGTAGAAGTGTTTCTTTCTCTCTATATCCATACCAGCATCTATCATTTCTGGACTTTGTAATAAAAGCCATTCTAACAGAGATAAGGTGATATATCTCATTGTGGTTTTAATTTGCATTTCCCTGATGATTAGTGACACCGAGCATTTTTTCATATGTTTATTGGCCATTTGTCTATCTTCTTTTGAAAAGCTTCTGTTCATGTCTTTTGCCCACTTTTTGATAAGGTCATTTAATTTTTTACTTACTAATTTCCTTAACTTCTTTGTAGATTCTGGTTATTCATCTCATATCAGATGTATAGCTTGTGAATAATTTCTCCCATTCTATAGGTTGTCTATTTGCTCTATTGATTATTTCTTTGGCTGTGTAGAAGTTTTTAATTTAATAAAATCCCATTTATTTATTTTTGTTGTTGCTGTGATTGCCATTGGGGTCTTCTTTATAAATTCTTTGCCTAGGTCGATATCTAGAAGAGTTTTTTCCAATATTTTCTTCTAATATTCTCATGGTTTCATGTCTTATATTTAAGGTTTTTATCCATCTTGAGTTAATTTTTGTGAGTGGTAAGAGATATGGATC
>CAUYSK010014787.1:0-21343 GCA_963575035.1 Avahi laniger | reverse complement strand
GATCCCTTGCCCCCCGGGTTTTGTGGTTGCTTTGCGCTCGGCGTACACCAGGGCCCCCACGCCCGGGCAAAAGACAACCACTCTGTAAAAAAAAAAAAAAAAAAAAAAAAAAAAAAAAGACAGTCAAGTTCTTGTCCCTTTTACCAACCAACTAGGAAACATTAGAGACTTTCCTTCACATCTCTGAGCCTTCGTTTTTTTCTCTTTCACAGTGTTTGCTTGCTCTACTAAGATTTATACCTAAAGCACCAAACATAATTTCTGGGTGTATTTTATATGCTTGATGGACATTATTTTCCTCAACCCTATTCAAGGGTTATAATGTCTTGTGTTTCCCTCCATGGCCACCAGTTTACGTGAGTTCTCTCATACTGTTTCGTCTTTGCCATTACGTTTCTCAAGGGAACAGACTGTTCTGATATTTCTTCTCCTTTTGTTACAACTGAATATTATTTATTATTTAGATTTATAAGCCAAACCCTTTTGCAATAAAGTCACTTCAGGGCACACACACAAGGTTAAAAGCTTTAGGTCAAATACACAGAACTATAAAAATAAACAGCTAGAGTACACAGTAGAAATATTATTTAAAGAAAAGTGGTGACTTCAACAGAGTGGTCCTTTCAGTGAAAGTCATTTGAAAAGATACAAAGATGAATGAATCTCATGGAGCTTTCCAGTTGTTTAATTAAGGAATTGGAAAAAATAACCCACCCCTAAGAATTTGCTTCAAAAATTCAGTTAAGCCAAATAGGGCAGACAGCCAGACCTTACCCAATGCAAATGTTCGTTAATGTATTAATGTTTCTCAAAGCAGAGACAAGAGAAAATTCACACATCCCAGAAAGCTGGGGGAAAACTTTCTACAATGCTACCTTATGCGAGTATTCCAGAAAAATGTTGGGGACAGCATCTGAAAAGGAACTCTGTTGGGAGGCCGATGCAATCTTTCCTGGTGTCTCCATTCTCCTTCGTGTGCCTTCTGTTCCCTCTGTAGATTTTCTCACAAAAGTTAAAAGTCTTAATTTGATTTTCTGTTTACATATCTGTGTCTTACTAGCTCTGAGCTTCTTACAGAAGGGACTTCTCTATATTGTCTCTCCATGTGCAGTTCTTGGCACATGTCACCCTCTGTAAATATTTATTACATAACTGGACAAATGAAGACTGGATATGGGCACTTTTCCACCAGAGATGCTTTTTTCAAAACTCAAATTATTAGGTAGGATGTTTGTGTTTCAACAACCTGTGAAGCTTTGAAAACAGGAACTAGCTCAGGAGGGTTGAGGCTGCCCAAACTGGGGCTGTTTGCATTTCAGCTTACCCAAGTGTCCATGCTGCATTTGCAAGAGCTGAAAAAGAAAACGCAGAGCTGCATCTGAGAATGATCCAGAGGCAGCTCTCGGGGAACAAGGTGCTCTGATCCATCATGTTATTCTGGGACCCACGTCTCATAGCACCTGGGTTTCAGGTTTCCCATCTTCCACTGATTAATTTTTAAGTTTCAGGATATTCATTCAACAGAGGATCATCCATGAGTTCTTGCTGAACGGAGAGATTGTGAAAGCGCTCCTCTCTGGAAGGAGGCAGGGCCGCTCCCATTGGAAATCATCATGGTTAACAGCATATCTTCTGGGCCTAGTGTCTGGGTTTCATTTTAGCTTTCGATTTACTCGCCGATGATCTTGGGCAAGTCACTGTATGCCTCAGTTTCTGCCCATGTGAAACAGGAATAATCTTAGTATCTCTCATAAACTTGTTGTAAACATTCAATGAATTAATGTGTGCAAACCACTTAGATCATTGCCTGGTGCCTATGAGTGCTCTATACATTTGTCTCTATTATGTCTGTACCGGCTTTTATAATAGTTTTCTTCTTATTATTATGATTATGATGACAGGATAGCAGTACTATTGTAATTATTCTAAAGCTATCATACTTTTTAGAATCTCCCTTGGGTCAGTTGCTATGTAATCAATATATAATATACAAAACCACTTAATGATGTTGGTATCATTATTTCTATTTTACAGATAAGAAACAGTCTCAGTGTTAAAAGGTAAATTACCTAAGGTCAGTCACAGTGTCAGTCAGAGGAGAAATGGAATGTGGGCTCCAGCCTTTCTGCTGAAATTCGCTGCTTCTCCACTTCCCTGGGTTCTTTCCACTTCTCTGACGATTAGTCACTGCAGCTCCTAAGTGCTGATTTCCGCTGGTGATAGACCTCCGATCAGCTGCCCCGAGGCTCTGACTCAGCTACCCAGGACTATCTCATAATCTCGCTCCCATTGCCCAGAGTCACACCCCCAGAAAGGCCTGCTCTATAAGAGAATACCTTACAACAACACTTGTGCTCTTGGAAAACATTAAAGTAAAAGTCAGGTACGTGAGATTTAGTATAAATGAGCTGCAGAGGACAGACTATAACCCACCATGGCATGTCAACACTTGGGCTCCATTACCACCATGGTATTCACCAAATATTCTGAAATTAAAAAAAAAAAAATTGGTAATTGCTCTGCCTCTCTAGGTCTTGGTGTCTCCATATATAAAATCAGGAAATTGGATCATGAGCTATAAGGACTCTTGCAGTTCTAACATTTAAGACATTGTTGTCAGTTCATTCCTTCATTCTAGACCGTTATTGTCCAACAGAACTTTCCGCAAGGATGGATGTCTTCGGCTGTCCAATACAGTAGTAAATAGCTACATGTAGCTCTTGTGCAATTGCAATGCAGCTAGTGCACCTAAGGAACTGAAGTTTTAATTTTATTTAATTTTAATTAGTTAAAATTTAAATAGCCACCTGGAGCTAGTGGCTACCATAAGCAATAGCACAGTAGTCTAGATGTTTGTTGAGATTTGAGAGTATTTTATTCAAGACATTGTATTAAATCCAAGAGCAATGTAAATATTATTAATAAAAATACAACAAACCTCTCTCCTCAAGGATCGCGAAGTCGCGACAGAGCGATGAAGTACAGAACCACACTGTTCAGTACGCACGTCTGTGCGATGTTTCTGCTTCCATCTTACCTCGAAAACTGCTTTCGAGAATCCAAGACTTATTTTACCTCCTCCATCAAGAGAGCTGCTTCTTTTTCTGTCATTCCAAAGCCAGCACATTGTCTAGCCATCAATTAATCCATGCATGTTTTGATCTCTATTAGGGTAGAGGTCTTTGAATAATTCGTATACTGCTATAGTTGTGGTATCTAGAAAAGTACCTGGCACTTCGTAAGAGTTCATTAATTTGTTAGATTAATTAATTAATTCAATACACTTCATTGAAAATTTACTCTAGCTTGGGCACTGAGTAGGTGTTGGGGACACAGAAGTTAAGGAAGACACGTATGAAGCTTATAGTCTGGTGAAGGGAATGGGCGTGGACAAGGTGGTCACAACTGGTGCTTTGGATGTTATCATAGGGATAAACGCAAGATGTTCTAGGAGCACAGAGGGGTGTCTAGCATATTTCTCATGTTGCAGACATCATATTGGATTTCGGGTTATTTCTTTGCATAAACATTTATTGAAAGCTAGTGAGCTAATGAAAGCCAGGGCCATTTTTAGTTTTCTTTGAAATTCCAAAAATGTGCACAGTTCCTGTCCTGAAATATGGTAATTCATATCTGTTGGTTGATTGAGTGTGTTAGTGATGTAACCAAAAAATAGTAACATATGGACACTAAAGGCATGGATAAGTTGTATGAAATTAAAAGAATGAGACACTGCTTTTGGTTGGGGGGAATGTAGTGGTTTGAATGATGGTCTCCAAAATGATACATCTACACTCTAATCCCTGGAACCACTTTATATTACCTTGTATGGTAAAAGAGCAAATGTTACCTTATTTGGAAAGAGACTCTTTGCAGATATAATTAAGTTAAGGATCTTGCAAGGAGAAGTTTATCCTGCGTTATTCAGGTGGGCTCTAAATGCAATCGCATGCATTCTCATATTGTCCTACAGACACGCAGAGGAGAAGGCACAGGGACAGATGAGGTGGAGGCAATGTGACCAGGAGTCACACATTGGAGTATTGGGGCTAGGTGATGGTTAATTTCCTGTGTCAACTTGGCTGGGCCCTAGTGCCCATGTATTTGGTTAAGCATTGTTCTGGATGTTTCTGTGCAGGTGTTTTTTTGTTGTTGTTGTTAATGAGATTAACATGTAAATCAGTGAGTTTCAGGCAAAGCAGATTCTCTCCATAATATGGGGGAACCTCATCCAATCAGAACAGAAGACTGACCCACCCCCCCCGAGGGAATGGGAACTGTGCTAGTATATTGCCTTCAGACCCCAGCTGCAGCTCTTCCCTGGGTCTCCAACCTGCTGGCCTATCCTGAAGATTTTGGACTTACCAACATCTACAACAACAGCCAATCCCTTAAAATAAATCTATCTATCTATCTACACACACACACCACACACACCACACACAGCTGTCCATTGAACAACAAGGGGTTGAACTGCATGGGTCCACTTATATGAGGACTTAAAAAAATATATATATTGGAAATTTTTTTGCAGATTTTTGACAATTTGAAAAAAACTTGAGGATGAACAATGTAGCCTGGAAATATAAAAAAAATTACGAAAAAGTTATATGTCATGAATGTATAAAATATATGTAGGTGCTAGTCTATGTGTTAATTGACTGTTTATACTATTGGTAAGCCTGCTAGTCAGTTGTAGGCTATTAGAAGTTAAGTTTGGGGAATTTTTGACTATGTATGTGGGGTGAACAGTGCCCCAACCCCTGTGTTGTTCAAGGGGCAACTGTATGTGCGTGTATGTGTGTGTGTGTGTGTAGATAGATATATATATACACACACATATATATATATACACATATATATATATATATACACACACACACACACATCATATTGGTGTTGTTTCTCTGGAGGGAAGGCAACCCTGCCAATACCTTGATTTCAGACTTCTGGCCTTCAGAACTGGGAGAAAATAAATTTCTGAAGTTTTGAGTTTGTGGTATTTTTTACAGTGTCCATAGGAAAATAATATAAGGGCTAGGGATGAACAAGGAAAATGACATTTGACTCTTATTCTGTAGGTTAGGGAGTGTTATACATGGGCACACTACTGTAGGACGTGACAAGGCATTCAAAGGGGAGCCCACGGCAGGTGCAAAGGCTGAGCAGAAAATACCCAGCTTGTGTGGGGGCAGTTAGCCATCTGCAAGTGCCAAGTAGGGGAAGATGGGTTTGCAAAGGAAATTTTGGAAATATCCTTTCGAGGATGAATGTAGGCCAAATGCTTACAGATTTTGTATTGTCTTTTATTTTTCCTTTTCCTGGAGACCATGAAAATCTATTAGATATTTTTGTCAGAGAAGAGAGATGATTAGAATCATTCTTCATGGAATTGATTCAGTTGTATATTGGATTGATTGGCTAAGTCATGCCTGGTGGGGGGCAGGTCAGGGTTTCAGACAGTTGTGCAGGACAGATGTCACAAGTGGGGCCCACATTGTGAGTACATTGTTCCATATTTACATGTGGTAATACAGTCAAAACTGGGCCGTGGCATTTCCTCCTAGTTCAAAAGAAAGTGATTTTAATAGAACAGCAAGACTTTCTTAAAATCGTTTAAAGCCTTAATATGTCCTTATATATTACCTTTACTGTGCTCATATCTTTGAATCGTAGATGCATCTAACCTATTTTGTAATTGAAAACACTTAGGCAATTAGTGATTAGCTATAGTCTTTGAGATCATAAATTCTAACAATGCCAGGTTGGAATCGAAGACATGTGTTCAATGCTTTTTCTTTCTTTGAATGAAACACTAATGATGACATACTAGTTATCATTTACTAAGCACTAATATATTAGTCCATTTTCTGTTGCTTATAATGGAATATCTGAAACTGGATATAAAGAAAAGGAAATTATTTCTTACAGTCAGGGCAGCCAAGAAGTCCAAGTTCAAGAATCCGCATCTGGTGAGGGCCTTCTTGCTGGAAGGGACAATGTGCAAAGACCTGAGGTGGCACAGGACATCACATGACCAGGGCCTGAGCATGCTACAGTGCTCAGATCTTCTGCCTTTTCTTATAAAGCCTCCGGTTCCTCTTCCATGATAACCCATCAATCCATTAATTTATTAATCCACAAATGGATTCATCCACTCATGAGGGCTTTGCCTCTAAAGGCCCCACCTTTCAACACTGCCACATGGGGGAATGAGTTTCCAACACATCAAAGTTAGGGGGTACATTCAAATCACAGCAGTGAGCTTTAGCCAGATACTGAACTCAACAAGTTGCATACATTAGCATATTTTAATACTCATAATATTTGCACAGTATGGGATACTATTAATTTTATTTTACAAATTAAAGGACCAAAGTTAAGAGGTAAATTAACTTATCCAAGGTCACATAGCAAGCGGGTGGCAGAGGTAGGCTAAGAACACAGGTCATCTGGGGATAATGCGTCTGTAGCCTAAGGAATAACAAATTCCTAATTGCATTTGTTGGCCAAATTAAAACTCTGTGAGCAGATCAGATTTTTCAGAAGTCTGCTAGCTCTATGTTTCTGATTTAGAAGCATAAACATACTTCTCCAGAAAACCACTGAATTCCATAGAAAATTTATTTCATGCAGTTGGGACCACCAATTCAGAAATGAAAAAGGACACGGTGGAAGTCAACACAGACCTTTCATCTGGGGCCTGCCTCTTGCACTTGTTTCTATTTATCTCACCACATATCAGCAGACACTGAAGATCAGAGAGCATGAAATCTCTTTTGAAATAATTACCTGACCCTGTTATCTTAAAAGACTGGCAGACTCCTAGGCATTTTTTTGAGCAGTGGTGGGTGGTATAATCAGCCTCAACATTACTAAGTGTTATCCTGCTAGCAATAATAAGACCCAAACATCAGTCTTCATTCCTCTGCAGAAATGTTAGTCATGCCAAGAAATTAACTTGCAACTTGAAGCCCTTTCCCTGCCAACAGTCATGTGGGCTGTGGAGTCATTTAGTGGATGAATCTGAAAGTAGATCTAATATCATTATGAGTCTCTGGCTGTGGAGAAAACATCCAATTCTTTCTGCAACTGAACACCAGTGTAAGGTTGAAATCGACATTCTCCATACACCTGTGAAGTGTATACCATGTTCCCAACTGGAGGAAGGAGTGGGCTGGAAAAAAATGATTGCGGGATGATGTGAGGGGCTTATTTGAAAAATACATGACACCATAAACCCCCTCCCTCCTCCCAACCCCCAGTTCCCAGCACCACTGAGGAGTTGCTCAGAGGTAAAAGCCTAACCATGCAACTGTATATATCTTAGCAAACATCACTGTTTGACTGTGTGGCCTCCCACATGCTCCACGTGAAAAATAACTGAGCCTGAACAAAAGTACAAAACCCCAAAGCCAGGAAATAAAACAAAGCATCCATCATTCTTCTCCTCCTTATCTTCTTCTTTTTCCTTCTTCCTTCTTCCTTTTAGGCTTTATCTTGAAGTAATCATAGAGTCACAGGAAATTGAAAAATTTGCATCATGGTCCTGTGCATACTTTCCACTGGTTCCTCCCAGCGGCAAGGTCTTGCATAACCATAGACCAATGTCAGAGTCAGGAAGCTGGGAAACTGACATGGGTACAGGGCAGCAATCTTTGCCAGGTTTCACCAGTTTTATATGAACGGCTTTTGCATGTGTGTGTGTGTGTGTGTGTGTGTGTGTGTGTGTATGTGTCTCATCCCATGTCCCTTTATCACACGTATAAAGTCCTGTGATGAAGATGCCACAAACCCCCTCCTGCTATCTCTGTGTTCACACCCAGCCCACCCTCCTCCTACCACTTACCTAGGTATGTAGTCATATCTCATGGTTTTAATTTGCATTTGTATGATGGCTAGGGATGTCGAGTATCTTTTCATGTGCTTATTTGGCATCCGTATGTCCCCTTTGGTAAATGTTCATATATTTCGCTCATTGTCCAATTGGATTTTATTTTTTACTGTTGAGTTTTGATGGTTCTTTATATACTTTAGGTAAAAGCCCTTTGTCAGATATGCAATTCAAAACATGTGCCTCTTTTGGAAGAGAGAAAAGAGGTTTAAATCAAATTCCATATCTGTCTGTGTGTCTACTTACCTACCTACTCTTACCAGGAAATGCTGCTTCTCCTCAAAGGGTTATCACAGTGTTCTATACTGCTAAATAGCAATCAAGGATGTGCAGTATTTGGTTTTTCACACTCTAATAAAAGGGCTTGGAACAAAATCAATAATTATTATAATACCACTTTTAATAAGTGAAGTGTATGAAGGCTTCTTTTCATTTTAAAAGGATAATCAAGCAAGGATTATCAGACAACTGGTGATGGTCTTTGTGGTCTTTTACATTTTTGGAGAATTAACACAGTAAAAGAAAGAACTGTAAAAACTATACCTCCAGTAACTGGACAAATTAGCTCCTCGGTATTCTTTTGCATTAATATTTTACTGCAATATTTAAATTCCCCCTTTACAACCAAATCCAGCTGTAGTAATGTAAGCCTGCTGATGTGTTAAAAGCAGTACAGAAAAGGTGGTTTTTCAGCCTTTGCAATGCCTGCTTAAGACAATTGGAAATTGTTTCTTAGGGCAGTTGAAAACATTTTCTGACACTAATTTCTGAAGTCATCATTTTCTAATCTTTACCCCATTTCTCAGGTAAGGAGGTGGAGACCCAGAGTAGCCTGTGTCATGTTGGGTGAAGATAGAAAAACAGAAAACTGGGCAGTTGGGTAGGCAATAGAGTTACACAGGAATTGCAACAATTTTGAGCAACAGGGATTCCATTTACCTTAAACTCCAGACAGGAAATCATGGTTCCTTTTTAAAGTGATGAAATATTCCAAACATAGAAGAGTACAGGAAAATCACATAACAGGCACACATTTACGCACAGGGCCACCACACGCTAACGTCTTTGCATGAAGTAGAAAAAGGCTTGCTGTCTTTCAGGCAGAAGCAACATCACAGCAGGGTACAGGGCTTGGTGTGCTGTGCCTGGGCTGGGCAGCAGTGAATGAGCTCAACTGCAACAACCACAGGCGGAGATAACCACCACTGAAAGTAAACAGAGGTTCTCACCTTGCTGTGTTTGTTGCAGAAATTGATTTTAGTGCTCTAACCTAAGAACTATGGCCCAAGCCTGACCACTCTATCCCTAACCTCTTCTCTTCCCTAGGTAACCACTATCTTGATACATGCTGTGTCATTCCCATAAAATACTAGAGGTCTCTATGTTTAAATTTCACGCAAATAATCTCAAAGCACATTATTTCGACCATGCTATAGCCACTTGTTTTTTCTTTTCATTTATTCTACTTGTTATGAAATTTCATTAATATAGGGAAGTAAGAAAAATAAGAATAGTTAACTGTTACGTATTTCTCACTATGTGTTGGGTACGATACTAAGCCCTTTGTACATTTTACTTCATTTAATCCTGTCTTTGTTTGGATGTTTTAAATCTGCAGTCCCCAGGCCCCTGGCCATGGACCCGTATTGGTCCATGGCCTGTTAGGAACCAGGCCACACAGCAGGAGGTGAGTGGTGGGCAATCAAATGAAGCTTCATCTGTGTTTACAGCCGCTCCCCTTCACTGCTATTACCGCATAAGCTCCGCCTCCTTTCAGATCTTTAGGTTCTCCTAGGAGTGAGAACCCTGCTGTAAACTGTGCATGTGAGGGATCTAGGTTATGCTCCTTATGAGAATCTAACGCCTGAAGATCTCAGGTGGAGCTGAGGCGGTGATGCTAGCCCTGGGGAATGGCTGCAAATATAAATTGTCATTAGCAGAGAGGTTTGACTGCACAATAAATGTAATGTGCTTGAATCCACCCAAAACCCTCCCCACCTCTCTGTCTGTGGAAAAATTATCTTCCATGAAACTGGACCCTGGTGCTAAAAAGGCTGGGGACTGCTGTTTTTATGATCTGTCTGTTATGCTGTGATCTTTCTGTGCGTATATGTCTACATAAGCATGTGTGTCCATTTATCTCTGAGTATTACGTTTATCTGAGAATGGGTGATAGTTCATCACTTCTGAAAAATCTTCCGCCATTGTCTTTTTAAATATTGCTTTGCCACCATTCTTTCTATTGCCTTCTTCTAGTGGATGCATTTTGGACCTTCTCATTCTATCCTCCCTTAATGACCCCTTTATATTTACCATATCCTCGTCATTCTTTGCTTTATTCTGGAAGCAATAATCAAATATATTTCTCATTGTACTGATTCTTTATTCTAAGTCTAATCTGCATTTCATTTGTCTGGTGAGTTTTTAATTTCAGGGACAGTATATTTATTTTCAGAAGTTATATTATTTTCTTTCTCAAATCTGTTTTCTGTTTTCATGTGTTTCTTTTTTCTCAATGTGTTGATGTAATTTTGTCCTCAATCATTTGTCTTTCAGTTTCTTGTTCTATTGACGCATGCCCTTAGGTTTCTAATGTCCTTAACGTTTGTATCTGCTGCGTCGTGCTCAGGATGGTTTGCTTCCTTGTGCGGTTTGTAATTTTTAATCGTAAGCTTGAATTAAGAAGCCTTCCTCTCTCAGTCCTCCGAGCCCTGTCAGAAACTCTGTGTAGCCTGTTATTGAAATACCTCTGAAGTCCTTTTTGTTTATTTGTGCCTGGTGACTCAGGCAATATAAATTTAGAGTCCAAACTCATGCGAGTTGACCGAAGAGACAGATAAGCTTTCCTAAGAGTTTTTAGGCAAAAGGAAGGGAGATTTATTTTCTGATTCACTTGCACTGACGGTGTGATATTTAAGGGCACTAGCGGTGGTCTCGTTTGCAACTCTTGGTTTATTTGGGCCCAAGGTCTTGTCTCCAGGCTTCCTGTGGACACTGACACTCAAGATCCTGCGTGTTTGGGTGTGGGGGACCCACTCAAGGTCAGTGGCATCATGTGTTCACAGGCTTCCAGTTTGGGTTTTCAAGTTCTTATTAATTCAAGGGTATATTTTATTCTGTCTTTTTAGGTTTTTAATGGGGAAGGTGATTCTTCTTCTTTTTTGTTTTTTTTCTTTTTTTGCATCATGTTCATCTGCCATTTTGTTGAAATTGAGATTCTCAAAACAGGTTGAAATGCTTTATGTACTACCTTAGCATGCTGAGCAAATGCAGTTAGAAAAAATGCAGATGTCAAAGAGAATTTCTACAGGGGACCTTCAGGTTAGTGACAAAGTCACAGGACACCATTGCCACCCCCCGTGTTTACAAGTGAGGCAGGCAGCCAGCATTTCGTAGGATCAGTTTGAATAAAGACAATCTCTATAGAAATAAATATTTGGTAGAATTTTTATCTTGAGCAGAATTATAAACACATACTAGGAGCATTTGAGATTAATAAAAAGAAAATGAAGTGAGAATCAGAATGCTACAGGACATCGATATCGTGGACCATTGAGGAAAGGGTGTCCAGGCCAGGACAAGGTGTTTGTCTTGGCCAGATTCACTGACAAGTCTCAGCAGTTCCTAGTGCTGTTTTTTTGGGGTTGGTTTCCTGGGAGTAGGTAATCTCTGCCCCACCCCCGTTTCTCTGCAGAGCATGGACTCTGTTCTTAACAAAGACTTTTGTTCACTTTATAAAACTTCAAATGAGAAAAAGCCCCTCTAGAGATTCTTAAAAAGTTAAATCTAGACCAATGTCAAGACCAACCACGAATGTGAAGATTCTACATTTTAAGGCTGTACACATCAGTTTAAAAAATCCACTTGGGAGCACTTTCCTTAAAAATTCTTTTTAAATGTAGTTTTATCCTTCTATATTAGTTTCCTTTTGAAGCTGTAACAAACTACCACAAACTCAATGACACAAAACAACACAAATTTATTATCTTACATCGTTGTGAGTCAGAAGAGCAACACAGGTCTCATGAGCTAAAATCAAGGTGTCAGCAGGACTTTGTTCCTTTCCGGAGGTTCCAGGGGAGACTCTGTTTTCTTATTCGTTTAGGTTGTTGGCAGATTTTAATTCCTTGCAGTTACTGGCTGTCAGCTGGAGGTTGTTCCCGATGTCTAGAGGTTGTCCATATGCCCAGCTTGTGGCCTCCCCTCTCCATCTTCAAAGCAGGCCAGGGCAGGTGAATCTCTTCCACGTCATGTCTCTCCCGTCTGTCCTGCCAGGGCCACTTTCCGCTGACTCTTCTGTCTTCTTCTCCTGCTTTTAAGGACCTATGTGATTAGATTGAGTCCATCTACATAATACATGATAATCTCTCTCTATTAAGGTTTTAATTCTACTTGCAAAGTTATTTTTTGTGATATAATGTAACATATTCTAAGGCTCCAGTGATTAGCGCATGGGCATGATTGTGGGCCATCATTCTGCCTACCATAACGGCACATCCTAGTGAGGAGAAACGTTATAAAGCATGCCATTAATTACACTTGCAATTGATCATAAGAAATCTAATCCATTTTAAACCCTCTTTTCCAGTTGTTCACCTGGAGTCCACTAATCTTATAATCAGCCACATGTTAATGGTACACATTTTATAGACACTTCTGCATATTCACAATCAGGAGAGTAAGGAACAAAGAAAGAAAAAGGAAGAATAGCATGTAATCTAAAAGCAAAACATAAAAACATGGTGGGCTAGTTACATCGAGGCTTAGTACTGCATTCCCTGGCTGGTATGATTCATCCAAGCAAAGGAAAGATGATTTATTTTGGACCAATCATGGTTATTCCAGGGAATTTTCAGAATTGGACACGAAAGGTGGCTATCTCTTTAACCTTGGCCATGGTCATTGGTATGTGGTCCTGACCTGCTCATGTATGTGTCTTCTTTATCCTGGAGGAGCCAGATGGAATGACCCAATAAGCAGGTGGAAGCTAAGATGACGGAGACAGAGAGGAGAGAGGAAAGGGGAGAGGGAGGAAGAGAAAGAAAGAGAAAGTTAGAGCACCACCAGGAAGATTATTTATAAATGTCTGGATACCGCTGAGGATGAGGCAAATTCCAACCCTGCCTTTCCACGGTATTGTTAAGTAGATCTATTTATCCATGTATGCACTACCTATTTTCTATCTATCATTTATCATTCATATTAGTTTGATTTGGGGTGTATTGTTTGAACACAAGGGGATTCTGATTGATCCTCATATCATTTGGTTGAATCCTTCTGTTTTACTGGTGGAGAAACTGAACCTCCCAGGGGGGAAGGTATTTGAGCATGTTCCTCTCTGATGCCAGGAAAATTATTCCTGCTGTCCTCCAAGAGTCACCACGTGCTTCCCTACTATCTCCGTATCTGTCTGGGTATTTAAGTCCCTTCGATATTTTAATTTTACTTTCCCATGTTGAATAAGCTTCCCTTGGGAGGAAAAAATATTGCAGAAGTCTGTTTTCCCTCTAGGGTTTTTTGTTTTCAAATTTTAAATGTCAAATGGGTATTCATCTCTGAAATAAAAGACGAGGAAAGTTTATGCACAGTGACAGGCCTGTGGAGTCGCTGTCATGAGCAGAGTGGCACCCACATATCCTTACTGGGTGAAGGGAAAATCAGGGTAAGAAAGAAGGACTTGAGGGAGTCACGGATATACTCTGATGACCACTAGTTGTGTGATCTTGGACAAGCTATTTAAGCTTCATAACTTTCAGTCTACACATAAATACAGGTTGTGGAAATTGTATATATTATACCTAACAGTGCTGCATATTAGAATCTGAATAAATGGGCGTTATTGAAATTTGACATGAACAGAAATGTTTACTACCCATTTGGGTAATGATCTCTTTACTAATGAAAAGATTATGTTAAAAATTTGTCTTAGAAACAAGGCCAAAGATCCTAGCTATAGATGACGCCATGGCACTCTAGCCCGGGCAATGCAGTGAGACTCTGTCTCAGAAAAAAAAAAAAAAAAAAAGATCCTAGCTATACTCTTTCACTTACTGCCTGAGGTTCCAAATCCTATTCATTTTTATAAGGGAATGAACTGGAAATACGCTGAGAACTCTGAAGGTACCTGCTTGTTTGCTTCTTTATTTGCAGCCATTCTATGGACTTTCTTAACTTCCATATAGTAAAATTTATGCTCTCTTTATGCCTTAAGTACCTGGTTTGGTTAGGATGGAAGGGTTTCTGATCTCACCTACATACCATTCAATCAAAATCTCCAAAAAAACATTGAGAATCATCATGGTTTATCTATATTTTATCTTTCTCTTTTCCATTGGAGTGCAGAATTTTTGAAGGTATCATATAATTAATGATCAGGTCTATAAGATTTATAGGAAAATCAACAAGAGATTAGAAAAAGAAATGATCCATTTGTTAAAGGATATTGTAAACCAACAAGGAGACTTGTTTTGTTGGATTCCCCGTTGATCAGTTACTTTAGATTCAGAACTCCCCAACTATGAATTAAGACTTTGCCTTCATGAATGGGTGACCAATGCTTTCTATGCTTCTCTCTTGGAGTTTCACAAACTTTATCCTTCTCTTAGAAATACACAATGCATAAAGTGAGACTATATGCATTTAAAAAGTCACTTTACTTTCCTTAACCCATCACTTTGCAAATTATGGAACAATTTTTAGCACATGACGAATTTCTACATCTTCCAGAAATAGTTTCATAGAATATTCTTTGGGAAAGTTTAGGCCAGACTGGTATCATCTTCCTTTGCATATTATAAAGTTAAAAGTAGGAGAACACAATTAGCCAAGTTAAGTTAGAAATATAAATCACATGGAGGACAAAATAAAGTTTACTGTAGAAAAATAAAGAGCATGTTAATGTTGAGATTTTGGGAATAGACATAAAATAAAATAACAAAAATTTCTTGGGCTCATGATCTTACATGTATTTTCGCAAGATATATCACTCTCACAGAGTAGGCCTAAGTAGGGAGACCATCATCATGATTTAGTGAAAATCTAGAATTTCAGACCATCATTAATGTAATATAATTTTACTTGCACTCCTTGGTAATCACAATGCAAGTAAAAGCAACAACAGGAAACATTATTCACCCAAGCTAACAATAATAAAGCATAGTAAGAATGCTTGGGAAATTGTAGCAAACATAACATATATATTGCTAGGGGCATTATAGATTTGATCAACCGTGTTAGAAAGCAAGAGCACACAGGAACCTCGTACCCAATAAAAATGTACACTAAACTCTGCTTACTATGTTTAGATATAAAATTTCATTTTGAGAAAATATTCAAAAAATAGTAGACAGATAATTTCTTTCAATCAGAAGGGAAAAAAATACCGGACTTAACTTTGCAACTCCTGAGTTTGAGTCAAGTTCCTTTTACTCAATCCCCTGGAAACATAGTTCCTCATTTTTTATTTGTTTCTCCAGAATATTTACCAACTGCTATAAAGCTGAAATATCCAATAGTCAGAGAAGGATTAACAAATTATTCTTCAGTTTCTAAGTGATAATGTGACTATACATAATCATGAAAATTGTTTTATCGACATAAGTGTTAAGTCGTGAAAGCACAAGAAAGTGTCTCTTCATTATGACTACAGATATGCTGAACAAGGAAAAGACAAGCATTTGGGGAAAGGAAAGTATGTCATAGCGGGGGTTTTAAAGATTTATTTAGCTAATCGTTTTCTTTAACAGCCTTTGTAATTATTTTTCTATAAAAATGCTAAAATGAAAATACAATTTGAGTATACACTTAACTGTATAATTGAATGGTTAAATATAAAGAGATGTCTCCATATCCATGAATTGTTAAAAACCTGACTGACAGAACAAGACACGCAGAGAGGGCATCTGACTCCTGTGATTTGGAAGGGTATTAATCTCATGTGCTCCTATTTTCAAAATTTTTTTATATATACATATGTATAGATACTTTTTCTTTTGGTAAAGCAGCATCCTAGCTCTTTCTTAATCATCACACCTTTTCATTAAAGAGATCTTGGATTCATTCATTTGACCAGCACTAATGAATCAGGACTTACTAAGTATCAAATAATAACAGAACTTTGTTGGTCATACCATTTTTCAGGTAATGACAGAAGGAGAAAAAAGCCATAGTATCTACTGCAAGGAAGCTCAAATCTATGTTATTTTATTCATATATATATATATATATATATAATTGATGTTAATGAGTAATACAAACAATTTTCTTCTACAGAAAGGATTCATACTAAAAATGGTATGATCAAGTTCCTATCAGAGTGCTTTGTAACACAAGCCGTGGATGTGGGATGTGGCAGCAAGACCCGGGCTGAGGAAGGGGAAGGAACTTGGCTCTTACCTTCACCTTGTTATTTACTATTAATAGCATTTTACCACACAACTTCCTTCCTTTCTTCATTCATTCTCTCATCTATTCATCCACCAATGCCTCCATTTCTCAAATACTGTGGGGTGTGTGTCACATGTGCAGTGTGACGCTAGGCAGGGAGTGTGCAGAAACGAGTGAGACAGGATTCCTGTCTTCAAGAAACTCGACTTCTGTTAAGAGAGATGGAGAAGACAAAGCTCCAACAGAGCATTCCATGCAAACACAGAAACAGCTAAGCAGGCTTCAAAGTTCATATAATGGTGCTATCTATGTCCAGTTACCATCAGAGTGAAAAAAGATAATGAGCACAACTGGTCCATCACACACTCACTCTTCCTGTGCAATGCAATTAACTACTTTATAATCTCAAACGGTAGTTTGAAACACCATTCACAGACCCCAACCTATTTGTCTTATTCAGGGTCTTTTCAATCTTTACCCCATTTCTTCAAAAACTTTAAACCATTCACTATTCTCTAAACATGACATAATTTCTCACACTTCTGTGCCTGGCACAAGTTGCTTCTGCTGCCTGGAAAGACCTTCCTTCCATTTCCATCAGGAACCCTCCTGACACTCGTCCATCTCTTCTGATGACCTGTTCCTCATGTTGCAGACTCAGTCCGAATAACACTGCAAAATCTTCTGAACCTCCTAATGCAGTTAATTACTTCTTCCTCTCTGAACCCCTCGTGCTTTATTCCCATCTGTAGTAAAAAAATAGTATCAAAGCCACCTGTCTGTCCCCTGAACCATGAACTCTGAGGGTGGAGACTGCCTTTCCCGTTTCCTTATGGCCAGTACCTACCAATGTGTCTTGGTAAACCTTGGTCATAAAAATGAGTGCAGATATAAAGAACACATTAGTCAATGAAGAAAAGAAGTGAATGAATGAGTGATCAAATTAATGAGTCAGTAAATTATTGAATAGTGACTGAGGAAATGATTGAGTGGTAAGTTATTGTATAATTATGTAATTAATGAATAAATTTATTATTTAGTGAGTGAATATATACATGGATGACTTACCTAAGGGAGCTCCTTGCAGTTTCTTTCCAGATCAAAGAGGAGACAATCTGCTCTATTCTTTCACACATCCAGGACTTTATTGGACATAAGCTTTTCTCCTCCAATAGCTGCATCTCCCATTATTACACTGTAAGTAGGATTTTTGCCTAACGGATTAAGAATAGTTCACCTTTTAACTATGCAAGGCAATTTTCAATTGCTATTTGCAACAAAGCTTCAGTTTTGACAACATTTCACAGACCTTATTGTATGACTGCAATTTGGCATATAAATGTAGCCACATGTAAAATATTTTTATTTTTAAATTCTGCTTTCAGATGTTGGTAACAGAATGACTTATATACTATATCCTGGCTAGCAAATTATATTCTGTCAGAGTTAAGTGGATTTTAGCTGATTTTAATTTACAAAAGACAACATTGACTTAGAAGAAGAATATTTTTGTTAATTTAATAAAATTTATCAAGATAAAAACAGGTCTGTAGCGTTTCATTTGCATTAGCAAAACTATGAATTTGTTAGTTTAAGAAATGGCATAGCATTTACGTTATGGCCACAAGGAGACACAGTGTCTTGCCTTTGCAGTATAAAACTGCACATAATCTTGTTTGTGAAAATTGTAGCCAGGGATAATTGTTTAGTATTTCGAACACCCCTTCCTGTGCAACTAGAGGCCTCTAATGAGAATTGTTAAGTAAACAGATCATTAGGTTAAGATTAAGACTGTCAACATGGGCTTAGTCTACTAAATGAATACTGCTTGGTGGAAGGGGACCCATGCATTTTGCAATGGTTAAAAAATACTGCATTTGTAAGATTCTATCATTACCTCGTTTTTCATGCTTCTGAGTAATAAAGTGAGGCCGAAGTGAATATATAGTTTGCCAAATTGATTTCAGACATTCAAGAAAATGAAAAAAAAAAACAACTTCATAAAATGCTTTAACATGGGAAGAGGTAAACTTAGGCATTCTCTGTCCTTGTAGTTTCTTTCTTTAAGATTTAGCTCTTCCAGACACTTTTAAAGGAATACTTATATTTTAACAATATAAAGCATGAATTTTTTAAAAGTTTGGAAAATAGAGATAAATTATTTAATGTTTCAGCACTCAAAATTATCTAATGTCTCAGCATTTCAAATTGCTAGCATTTCTCTTTTCCAATGCTTTAAATATATTTTCTTTCCTCCTGTATAATTTCATATGCCAATATAATTAGTTTAATAAAAGTATTTTAAACAGCTTCATAGTTTTCAATTATTGTAATAAGCCATGGGCTACTTATATCCCCAAATTTGGTCATTTGCAGTTTTCAACCTTTAGTTATTATTAACAGACACATCCTCGAGCTGACTACCTAGGTGCACAAAACTTTTTCCATATTTTGAATGTTTTCCTTAGGATTAATTCCCCAAAAGAGAATATTTAAGTCTAAGTTATGAGTACTTTAAAGCATTTTTTATATATTTCCAAACTGTACAAAAGGAACCTGTATCCATTCTGAATACTGAAACATCTCTTCCTGCTCAAGAAGTAGCCAGTCTCTCATGTTTAATATTGGAAGCAAATGTGTTGCTAAAGCCTTTTTCCATGATGCTACTCTATTCACAGCAGTTTATATGGCATTTCTATTTTTTTCTTTTTTCATTCCCAGTAATTGCATTACATATGGCATTTCTAAAGCTCTTGTCTAAACAAATATTGACATGATAATTTTGGAACCACCTCTTCCCAAGAAGAGGATATGGATTTTTTTTTTCTTTTCTTACCCTGAAAGGGCAGAATTGATCCCAAAGAGAGGACATTCCTGGAATGCTAGATCCATTCAATGTGAGGAAGAACATTCTAATGGTTCTGGGCTCACCACTATACAATTAGCTGACTTGGGTCAGAAGTGTTGTGTCTCTGGAAATACCCACAGAGAGGCTGGACGATCAATTCTTCGAAAGAGTTTTAAAGGCATTCTAGTTCCAGTTGGGTGGTCCAACTGCATGTAAGGTATTAATAAAACCACTTCATGCCGATACCATGCTGTCAATCTTGTATCCAGCACATATGATCAAGTAAATAATCAGGAACTGTTACATTTCCAAAAAGATTGTAAACTGTATTTTAATCAATTATTTCAACCTGCTCCGTTTACCTCCTTTTAAAGAGCCACTAAAAGTAAGAGAACAGTAGTTTGAGATTCCTTTTTTTTTTTTTTTGATACCTTTGAGTTTATTTGCTCCCTTCTTGAGCCTCTTCAGTGCCTCATATTGGACATGCCAATGCGTGAAGACAAAAGAGACAGAAGGAGCAGATGAAAACATCTATATAAACTATATATCTGATCTGGGATCGGGATACAAAGGCAAAACAATCTGAGAGCTGAAGGAAGATTGCAGAGACAAGGTGCAGTATCTGAGACCGTCCTAACGAAGCCGTGGCATGCCTATCGACCTTGGACTTGAACTCCATTGTCCATCCTCTCATTTCCGGTAGGGGCACACTGTCCCCCATGTCTGTTGAGCCTCCTGTCTATTCGTCTCCCTCACCACTTGCCCCAAACATGTGCTGGACTCTCATCTGACACCATGAGAAATGTGACTCTCACGTGGCAACAGGACAAACTCTCTAAGGAATGTTGGATATTTGCTTTGAAGATAAGAAAACTTGGTTGGGAGAAAGAGTTGGTCAGGAAATACTGTTCTCTTTGAACAAATTTAGGAATTTCTTGAAAGCAAGAGGGGCTGAGGCATTTCTGTGTATTCCATGGAGAAAAATTAATAGAAATTACTATAGGGCATTCCAAAGGAAAAGTTCGGCCAGATATGGAATATGCCCCTCAGGAGGTAATAAGGTTCAAATGGATATTGAAACTTACTGGGAATGGACTAGATGTTCTGTGACTAAGTTGATAGGGAGGTGGGTCAGTTCAACCCATTAGATATTATAATTATATGCAGTAGGAAATGTGGAGCTGAATTGTAGCTGCTATAGTCCCAGGCTAGGACTGGACAACAGTGACGTGACCCACAACTACAATAATCGTTCAGATGGACTTTGTAAATGAACTGGAAAGACTTTTTTGAAAAAAACTTTTAAAAGGGAGAACATTTCCCCAGTACACATTTTCTAGTCTGCTTGGCTGTCCCCTCTGGGCTCAGTAAAAGAAACTCATGCAGTGTAAGTATGTTTAGCAATTGGGCCTGTTCCCAGGTTGTGAGACGTTTAGCAAAAATCCAGAGTTATTATTAGATCTAAATGGAGGCTTTTGTCAAAAGGCCTCTTGAATTGTTAAGAAATCAGAGTGCAAATTGATAATGACACACAACACATCCCTGCCCTGGCAGCTCCCTGAAGGCTGCTGAGATACCCCAGAAAGAACTTCCATGGCCTCACGCCAACAGTGTGTTGCTCAACACTTGTCCTTCTAAGTAGCTTGACAACTGCATTCTTCTCTTCCTTATAAGAGGCAAAATGAGATGGATTAAAGAGGATGTTTGAATTGAGACCATTAATTTCCTTGTAGTGTGTATTCAAGTCAGATCCCTTTAGAAGAGCCTTTTGGGGTTTCATAAAATTACAACTTTGGCTATTCGGCTGCCTTTTCCAAAGCACAAATTTGGCTTCTAAAGAGAATGTACTTCATATGAAGAAAGGAAAGCAATGAGTATGTGGTTATCTTAAATATATTCATTTTATATAATAGTTCTGTTATGCAAAGAAACAATTACAGTATTAGCTACTTATTAATAAAAAAATCATAAAACATAGTCTTCATAAAACTTATAAGGCTTCTTTGATATTTATTTGAAAAAATTTAATAAAAAAGATTTTTCCCCTAACAATGTATGAAAGCTTAAAAATACTTTTTTAAGGCCGGGCGCGGTGGCTCACGCCTGTAATCCTAGCTCTCTGGGAGGCCGAGGTGGGCGGATCGTTCTGAGCTCGGGAGTTCGAGACCAGCCTGAGCAAGAGCGAGACCTCATCTCTACCAAAAATAGAAAGAAAT